>JAODUE010026581.1:0-46802 GCA_027564755.1 Amblyopsis hoosieri
TTTAAATCACAACTAAAAACACACTTTTACTCATTGGCTTTTAAATCTGCTTGAGTTTTTATTTTGTCATGATGCTCTTACTTGTTGTGGTGTTCAATGTGTGTACAATCATTGTTTTATCTATGTACTTATGTAATGTTAGCACTTTGGTCAACTTAGTTGTTTTAAAATGTGCTCTATAAATAAAGTGGATTGGACTGGATTGGATGAAGCACCACATAAGTGTGGCAACTGAAAAGATTGTAGCGGAGTCGTAAAACTGATAACAAATGTGTGAATGCCGAGTGTATTGCAGCTGGTACTTCTAGCTGCAGTACCACCCGTCACCACAAGTAACGGCTGCTTCAAACCTAGAGTCAGACCCTGCGCCTCAGGTAGAGCTAGATGAGGAAATCAAAACAGTTGTAGCAATGTTGATTGGTTCAACGCTGTCCAATCATTTCAAGAGGTGTGAGCGGAGCGGCGCTGTTGGAAAACCCACTCATCGCTCTTGGAGCGAAGTCTACGCTCCGCTCCTCCTTTCACATCACTCCGCTCAAAACCGCTCTTCGCTCAAAGGAAACAAAACTGCCGCTCCAAATTCGATCCATTCATTTTTGTGAAATTGTGTGTAGCTACACCCTTAATCATTTACAATTAACTGGTTCTATTAGTTCTATTACTAAGAACAATTCTATTACAAATGTTCCTCGAATACACAAAAAGGCATTTTATCCCCTGCTATTAGTAGCTTACATCCCTGTGTACATACAGCTTCTGTAGGAGTAGAGGGGGTGGAAATGGAAGGCATTTTGGTGAGTTAGCGGGGTCACTTGGAGTTGGAGGACAATGGTCACCTCTCCCTGGCACAGGTTAATGAATCCTTTCAGAGGGTGCCCGTTTTGGACCGCCGCAGGTTAATTACAGAGCAACACAATGACAGGCAGCCAAGTTGATTTTATGCAAAGCGGACAGGTTTGCTAGCTTGCGCCTCTGCAGCGGCAGGGCCTTGAAAGTCTTCCATGCACCTCCCCGGGGAGCTATAGGCACTTCTGGCCCGATCTGGCCCAGTGTCGCCCCGGGTATCACAACCTCTGACGGCAGATTCCATCGATAACCGCTGCCCCTCTCTGATTAACTGCGACGCAGTGTCCATGGCTACCTTCACGTGTTGCCTCCTAGTCTCGGGCTGATAAATAGAATGCAGTTTTGGCCCCGACAGTTCCAGCTGCACCCTTTGTGTTCGTCCTTATCGTTACAGGAGGCCAGCACGCTGACATTTATCCATTTTTCATGAACAGAGCCTTGCATTCGAGCCTGACAAACAAATCAATTTCCCAGCGGCAAATTGCTTGGGAGAAACAATAACAACCTGCGAGATGGGAGCTCGGAGCAGCATGGAATGGCAGGATTAATTGCAGATGCAATGGCGAGAGCCCAAGCCCGGATTCTGGGCTGCGTACCTCGGTAAGCCATTAAAATGCAGCAAGTGTTTAGTAGGGGAAAGAAAATACTGGGTCTGATCCACCAAAACCCAGGTCAACAAGAGAGACAAGCAGTAAACACCGGAGTCGCACCTGGGTAATTATACTATACACCTCTTAGCCCTCATTAGAGATCAGGTTAGCATGGTAAGATAAACAATATCACCTTCATCTAAAAAGGACTCTTTATGGTCACAGGGCATTTAGAATGCACATAGTGAACAGTAGATAACCAGAAACAGTCTAACTCATTTTAGGCAGCATGGTTTATTTTAAAGTTAAACATTAGTTGGTTTACCAATAGCCTTTTAGCACAGTAGACACTTTTTGAATATGTACTACAAGGATTATTGATAAAAAGAGAATGAATGAATAAAAATGAATAACAATCTAAATATTTCAGCAGCTAACAGCCTGTGGTGTCTGTTTAATGTTGTGTTCTTAAACCCTAATTATAATCCCAGCAAACACACTGGGTTGTAAACTCCCACAGAGGGATGAAGTCCTTGTTTTAAGTTTACTTTTTTTTTTTTAAGTAGCTAGCTTGAGAAAGCAGCCTGGTAAACAAATCTATGACAGTGTAGCAACAAATGCACATGGTCGCGTTCCCAGTAGGAGTACAGACAGACAGGTAGCCAGGCAGGCAAGTAGACAGACAGACAGGCAGGCAGGCATGCAGGCAGGCATGCAGGCAGGCATGCAGGCAGACAGACAGGCAGACAGACAGGCAGGCAGGCATGCAGGCAGGCGTGCAGGCTTGCATAAAGACAGGGAGGCAGACAGACAGACAGACAGGCATACAGTCAGACAGACAGGCAGACAGACAGGCAGGCAGGCATGCAGGCAGGCATGCAGGCTTGCAGAAAGACAGGGAGGCAGACAGACAGACAGGCAGGTAGCCAGGCATACAGGCAGACAGACAGGCAGACTGACAGGCAGACAGACAGGCAGACTGACAGGCAGGCAGAGAGGCAGACAGACAGACACAGACAGACAGTCAGACAGTCAGGCAGACAGACAGGCAGACAGACAGACACAGACAGTCAGGCAGGCTTGCAGAAAGAAAGACAGACAGACAGACAGGCAGACAGAGAGGCAGACAGACAGACAGTCAGACAGACAGATAGACAGGCAGTCAGACAGAGAGGCAGACAGGCAGGCAGTCAGACAGAGAGGCAGACAGGCATGCAGGCACTCCCTGGCCAGGCCAACCCAATCCCCAGAGCCTACTCACATTTCATCAACAGGGGCTGACCCAGTCAACAAACAGCCAGCGGCTCAGAGCCCAGAGGTCCAGCTGATACCCTGATCCCACTCTGCAGGCCGCAGCTTGGGGTCCTCTCACTGAGGTTGGGGGTGGGAGCTAAACCATATACACAGGAGACCAAATGCTTACATGCATATTCACAGACTCAAGAGTGTGACACACACACATCTGTGTGCACATGTGCAGAAACATTTGGACAACTGGAAGTGTCCCCACTTGAAAACAGGCACAATGTACAAGACCCACACTGACTAAACTTGTAAAACCCCACATTCTTTCCCTCCCCGAGGCAATACTTACTGAGCTAATATAGAGTGTTGCCAGTCTACCTGGAGAGAAGTCTTGCTTTTCCACTAGGAACACACTTTCCCCACTTTATGTGAAACCAAAGAGGTGTTTTTGCGTTCCACTCGTAACAATTGTTCCCCCAATGAACCACAGTTAAAATATGCCTTCACCAGCTAAGTGCAGAAGTACCCCTCTCTTCCGCTCACTCCCAGCGAGGGAAAGAAGGACCTTGCGTTATAAGAAGACAATCTTCTTACAGTAAATAAGTACATAAGTGTCCTTGGATGGAAGTTCGGAACCTGGCTGGTTTGTTTACCCAACAAAACCCATCTCACGTAATGAACTTCAAATGAACCAGCCCTAATGGAGATGCATCCGCTGTAAGCTTGAAACCGACACTGCGGGTACAAAAACAATATCCGTCAATCATCTTGGCAAAAAAATGTTTGCCGCATTATAAACAATCGCTGGTAATCACCGTACATGTGCATCAAGGTAGGAGGCAAAAATATTTTCCTATTTGGCAGTGTAATTAATACCTCTATTGTGCATATCACAATTAATGGAAGGAAATTAGTTTTGTTGAATCCATTTGCGCTATAGCTCGCCCAACTGAGAGAAAAACCCAGGTACAGCCAGACCAGCATTTTGTAAACATGATGGTAATTAAAAACTCAATATGTACTGCCAATAGCATATCCTCCAGAGGTGGCATGACACACACACACATACACACACACGCACACAGCAGTCAATCATATACCATTGGGATGGGTACAGTTATGTTTTGTGAGAGTAACACAGAGACAAATATATATTTTCAACATTAGAAGAGTGTCATTTATTGCCCATAAACAGAGAAAGGTTTGTGACTGTAGACACATTACGACACATTGAGGCATCAATACAACACACAGACTACTCTGGTTATGAGCCAGTGTGCCAGCCGGGTTAAAACTGTTATTATATCTACAGTGTGTAGAGTGAGTTTCAACAGGCAGAGGGAAGGCAAACAGTTTTATCCATTTGCGTTGAGTTTGTTGAGCACAACTACTGTAAACTTTTGCAAACAAACCTAAATTATCTGAGCAGGTAGACCTCAGCGAACACAAATTGGTCGTTGGTCTAAGGGTTACATTTGAAATCTAAACTTGGAATGGTTCATCATAACATTCAAATGTTTAAAGTTAAAATTAGACGCATTCATCACCTCATTTTGCCGAGTTTTAACACACCTTTGCAGAGAGGTGTTTTCCGTGAATGTTGAACACATACTGTATTGATGCAGAGCTGACTTTGAACTAAAAGGAACACAAAAGTTCAGAGGAGCAAGTTTTGAAACTCGCAGGAAGTTCTAGAAACTCAATGTCATGATACAGTATATGTTCTGTCCTACTATCAGACTGACATATCTACAGCTTGTGGTCGTGCTCACAAACACTACACATTTTGCTACCCTTTTCCTTCCGTAATTTAGACAAATTGGGCACTGGACACCTAGTTCTCGTAATACTGGCAGGGGGGAAATGAGTCTGGCCAAATTTAGGCTTGAATTAGGCTGCCTAATTCATATCTAAGGTTAGAGGGCGTTGTTCATTTCCTGTGTGAAACATGGGCATGTGAAGTCCTTTAATAAGACTGTACCAAATGGACATTTCTGTACAAACCTCCGCTATTGATGGGTGTGCTCGACCAACATAAAGCTCCATATGAAGTGCTATTCTAGCCCAAGGGAGAACACATCAAATTAACTCACAGAGAACTCAAGAGAGGTTTTTTTCTTTGTAAAGATATTCTGGTTTCAGCACAGCCAAAAGCAATAATCATTATATATAGGCTCTAAATTTACTGCCACATCACCCTCAAGTCTTTAGTGCATGAAATAAAATATTTGTGTACCAAACAATATGATCCATGACTAAATGAAGGATGTGTTATATATATATAGGATATTATGCATACAGAATAGGGATATAGGGAATGCACACACCTCTTCCACATATGGAAAAACATTTTAAAATACCCACATTTTTATATATATATATATTTTTTATTTTATTTATTTTTTTTTTATTTATTTTTTTTTTTTTAAATATTCAATTCATGCTTTCATGCATTCATGCTTAATACACAAGGATGGTCTGACTCCGACTCCTGACACATTTACTGGATGAATTACAATGTAATATCTTTAGAATATCATCTTAAGCGATCATGAGTAGAGATTCAGTGATGACCCAGCCCACATTATTGTCCAGTCTATATTATTGAGGTAATAAAAAAAATAAGCCATCTCCAGATCATATAGCATGTGTTGCCAGCACACATCCCGGTCACGGACATGACCACATCCACAAGATATCAGTAGACGTTCACCCCCAAAAATAGATGCTCTGCGATCGGCAGTCCGTGAAACGTGAAACATAAGCTCACATGGAAGATGCAAATCCATTTGCATTTCACATAGGCCAGCAGTACGCTGTATACGTTGTGCCCAGATATGGGTGAACAAGCCATGGTCGCTTGAGAATGTCAAGTGAAAAAGATGAAAACAGTGACATTAATACTGCAACTGCATGGGCAATGCCTTTGGGCCTGTGACTTTACAGATAATTTATTGTGAAGCCATGTCTAACACGGTACAGTGCTGTACATAATTTGGGTTGTGTCTTATATATCTGAATTTATAAACACGTAACATGCCTCAATTAGCAAATGTACCTAGAAACCACCTCCTCCCACGCTATATATACAGCTACAACGCACGTCTTTTTTGCACTACGTCAAGAACCGGTGATGCGTTCTACCAAGCCACACATTTATTTTGCTGCTCTTGACTTTACCCTCTAGTGATTAGAAGAACATCTGCAAATGGAGAGGATCTCCTCAAGTCTTCTGGCCTTTTTCATATTTCACACAAGGCAAACTCCAAAGAATCATTACCCAACACAGGCTCATCATCAGCACATTCATAATTCAGTGTAATGGATTATGTAATTGCTCCATTAATCAGAGGAGCCAGCCCAGCATACTCTCCTATGCATTAGTTTAATTATGGGAAATGCCTCTGTTAAAATAGATGCTCTGTTTGCAAAAGCAAAGAGTTTTTTTAACGGGCTTGGCAGTGGTGCAAACTTCCCTGCCTCGCACTGTGTCCTAAGCTACTTTCTCATGGCTAAGCTCGGCAATAGCCCTAAGTCTTCGCGGTGCACTCGTGGACAGCTCTTCGATTAAAGCACGTCTCGACAGGAGGCAAAAAGGAAAAAGTAGGCAAAGGGGCAAACGCCTTACCAGGAAAACCCAGTCAGTCGTCAAGCCCGGGTGTCACATAAGTCGCGTAATTTATTGATATTTGCGCGCGCTGTCTTTGTGATGAATATTCTAGCTGCGCGCAGGCGAGAGCTGCGAGCCGAGGGACAGATTAAAGCATGTAGATACACTTGTCATCTGATTCCAGCAACTGGCATCGCTTGTGAAGACATGATGCAACAGTGTCATCAGCCATTTGCCAAAGAGAGGAAGTGTGGTTGCTGAACACCCTGGCTATTATTGGAGGCTTGAGTTAAGTGCACGGCTGCGACCCCGCTGTCAGACCTTAAGATTGAGTGACATTTGACTGTCACCGCTAAAGAACCCCCCCCCCGCACACACACACACACACACGCACGCTATACACTATACACTGCAGTGTTCCCATCCCCTCCCGCCCTCTGCAAAAGGACAATGACATACCTAGTCCTTTGTGCACTCTTAAGTGCATTTCAGCACTGGGAGAAAATAACAGGCTTGGCAGCAATAAATACACATTTACATAAGAAAATGGCTACAAGTTACATAAGAAAAAGAAAAAAAGAAAATCACTCAAGATTTAGAGAAGTAGTTGTCAGCCATATATCTCTGTGTGCACGTGTACATATTAAGTTGTTTCCTCTTCCCAGGTTTTATTTAGGCCTTCACCTCGGAGAGAGCGGGAAACTAAAAATGTACGTCCTTTCTGTCACTACCTACACAACACAAACCCAACAAAACCAACAAACAAGAAGAACACGACTGGTTATTGTAAAGATGCTGGCAGGTCTTCATAAAGCTGTAAGCCTGCTGCCAATAACTGCCTGAGCTGGACAAAGACAAAGAGGCAGCGAGAGAGAATGAAAAAGAAGAGATGCCAAGAAATAGACATTTTCTTTTCCATTACGGAAATGCCCGTGTAACGCTTACACACTCACCTCCCCGAAGTGACATTTAAATATAGTACCCATTTTCTCCCTCACTTCCTTCCTTTTCCGCTTTGTTGCTCTCCCATGCTGTAATTTAAAGCTGTCACAAACACATCCGCCTTGCAGACCTTTTCCAAATGTCAGGTTCCGTCAGGCGGGATGACGGCTTGCTCGAAGCGGGCCCCTCCAGAAACTTTGTCAGGAAAACAAGAGGATGACGTGTATATTTATGGGGATTCGCCCTGCTCCCGCAGTGGACAAGGGTATCGCCTCTGTGCTACAGACGCCACCGATCTAACAGAAGCGCTTTACTCAGGATCCAAACCAAGTCCTTATATGTGTGTCGATTAATGTATCATTAGTCGACACACATACACCCTAGAGGGCTCCTGATTTACTATGGTCAGTTAATCACAGGTAGCATAGATAATCATCCCTCAGTGCCTTATATCCCCATAAAGTGGTCTAATCAGACTTGTGAAATAACTCAAACTCTTGATTTTCAGATTTACGAAGTAGCTTTATTGCCTGGATAACATTAGCACATTATATCAACAGCACATTGGCATGTTGCTGCAATGACCTCCATAAACTAGTTCAACTGCATTTTGGGAAACTCAAGCTGTAATTGGTATGGTGCCACAATGCTCAACACCGTGCCGATTACCATGTAAGCCAATGCCACCCATGCGCCCACAGTACATTATAAACACAACCATTTCACTGTGTTACTGTGGTTATTCATAATTTTGTTGTTGTTTATATTCTGTTCATTCTTGTATACATGTTAAAATAACAAAATAAACCAAAACGTAAATCAGAACAATTACAAAATAAAGTTTTTCTTTTGTTTTTCCTAGTAAGCCATAATGCTTCTGAATTCCAGAAACATCTTCTAGGTCTGACCTATGAAATACTACTGGGCAGACTGGAATGGCCCAGTGGTTTACAAAGCCTGGAATTTATAGAGACAAAAGTACTGAAGCCTGAAACAGGAATGTCCCATAATGCATGTCATACAGTATTTTCCCTAAATACACAAAAGGCTGCCAAAAAGTGGCAAGAAATCTGAGACAGGGAGTGACGATCTATTCAAGACTATCTACAATAACAACCTCTGGCACAAAGAATGTTAACAAGGACCTGTTTGCTGAAAACACACCAACATAATTTTCTCCCAGATTGCCAGGCAAAGCGAAGTAATAGAGAGGGAGAATAGCTTATCAATTCACACCTTTCAGTTGCATTTTTAGAACGTTCTACAGTACCATTAGCTCAGTGTGGCAAAGGATACACTGTTTAGCTAACACACTTAAGTAGAATAGACTATTAAACAGTACTACTAAAATAAATGGACTGTAAAGCACAATATTAAACAAAACCAACCATGTAGCTGCATGTGGTATTCGGGGCAAGTTAAGGCAACATTGTGAAGGTGAAGCAAAGTTTACTTTTGCTTCATGACAAATTTGAGAAAACAAATGGTATCCAATGAGCTGCTGAATCTGCATTTAAGACACGGCTGGCGAGTACAAAAAGCGTATGTCCTCTCTTCCTGCACCTTGCATGAGATACCGAGCCAAAGGAGGTGGGTGGGCAGGGGAAAGCTTGAGGGGGCTGAAAGAGAAAGAAAAGGGAGAAGGGGAGGTGGGGGGGGGCTTCTTTCTGCCTCTTCGTTTAGGAGAAACTTCTGCCGTCTAATCTGGGTGGCTGCAGCTGTACATCGAAGAGGCGCGTCCAAAATGGCCAGACTTGTTTTCGTAAAAATGTCGAGGGTTTCTTTTCTTTTCTTCCCTCTTATTCTCTCTCTCTCTCTCTCTCTCTCTCTCTCTCTCTCTCTCTCTCTCTCTCCCTCATCTCCTCGCATCAGGCCTCGGGATCAGAGGCTTTAACATGGTTGCCAGCGAGGCAGCAGCCATTTAATAACAATGGCAATAGTTCCTCACAGCGGTGGCCCGGTGTCGCCATGACACCCTGCCGCGTGCAGATGGTACTTAGTCTGCGCTTTTCCCAAAACATTCTCCTTTGCTCCTCCTTCAAGAAATGTGTTGTTGTAGTCTCTTTACTGTATCTCCTTCCTCCTTTTCTGCCCTGGCCACCGCTGACAGTAATGTAGCGCTCGTACAAGCTAACGTCAAATCACTCACACGCCCCGTAAGGGCTTCATAGCTGGTCGGACCAATCTGCCACCAAGGAAGAGGATCCAATTGTGTTTGTTTGTGTGTGTGCGTGTGCATGTGTGTGCGTGTGCGTGTGTGTGCGTGTGCGTGTGCGTGTGCGTGTGTGTGCGTGTGCGTGTGCGTGGTGTTAAGCCTTTTGCACGGCTCCGAGTCTCCCGCAGTGGGGGACATCTGGAGGAGGCGTTGCTGTGTGCCGAGAGAGGGGAAGAGGAGTTAGGGCCTGAATTATCGCTTTACAAGGACAAAATTCGCCTTCATTAGCATACAACAGCGGAGGGAAACGCGGATTTGGAGACTTATTCAAACCAACAGGGATAATGTCACCATAGCACAGTCACCTTGCCAGGTTCCCTAAAAGCTAATCCGTCCGCAATTAGGGTACCATTTTGATGAAAACGACCGGTCATTCAAAGTAAGGCCAACCCTGGCAGCCAGCAGGGGAACAGCGCCTTTTCTTTTATTTCTTTTTTCCCTCTTCTCTTCCCTGGTTGATGGGGGAGGGGGGGGGAGGAGGGGTGAGGGAGAACCACATGGAAGTGGCTGGACAGTCTGCTGGGTGATGAACGACTGAATTAGGAGAACAACTCAGGGGGTCACCTTCTTTAACGCTGTGATGATGGATGAGGCCGAGCTCGGACTAGGCCGGCCTCGGTTACGGCCTCGGTTACGGCCTCGGTTACGGCCTCGGTTACGGCCTCGGTTACGGCCTCGGTTGCAGCATTGTCGTCGCCATGTCAACGCAAGCCATGTCAAAAACGTGTGTCAGCGACGGCGTCTCGTCGGTACTGACATCCCCGCCCCCCCAGTAAAGGCAGTGAGCCGCTTTTAGCGCTCATGTTAGCCACCACCGCTTGTACGTATCAGGCCCTGGCTGGCATCAGTGGCTCTACCCTCAGCGGTGTGCGTGTTCCATCGCTGCTGTCGTAGGCGCTTTACAAGACTGGGAACAAGGGTCGCCATCTGTCCCACCTCAACGGGGGAGGGGGGGTGGGGGGAATGAGGGTGGCACAGGGGGACATTTTGGGCATGCCTGATTTCCCCCAACGCTGCACAAATGTTTGGAGACCTTACACAAGCAGTGAGACGTACAGTTTTGGAGGAGGGGGTGTTTCAGGATAAATGTGGAAAATGGAGAGCAAGAGGGCGTTGACGTTTCAGCAGCTCCAGTCTGCGTCGTCGTCGGAACGAACGAACGGGCGAGAGCAATCTGGAGAACAAGGGGATTGGATCAAAATCAAAGCCGACCCCCGGCCTGGACGGACCAGCAGCCCGGCGGCGGGAGAGCGAAGGCGACCTGATGCGTGTTGGCCGCGACCAGAGAGCGGAGGTTGTCGTTCCTGGTGCATGTGGGGGGGGGAAGAGGGTCAGAACAGACCAGCAGCGCTGCACATGCTTGGAGGAGCGTTTGCATGCTAATGACTCCCTCAGCGGTCCCCTCGGCCGGGGAACAAGATGAGGGCTTTGCCGGTTAAGGCAGGCAGCGGGACAGAGGGCACGCAAATGGGAAGCCCTATGAGGAGGTCAAGCTAATCTCACCCCGTACTTATCGCCAGTCATCGCTACGGCAACATCGGCACGGGGGAAAAGGGGTGGGCCGGGTGGGGCATCTGGGACAACTGAACAACGCCCAAATGCAAGAAACCAAAAGGTGCAGTCCCAGACGGTCGTCGGCGATAAAGTGTCGGGCACGGCCGTCCCCTCCTACGCCAGGAATCTCCTTTCTGCTGCGGTAGCCCCTCACCCCCCCATCCCTTCCTCCCCTAACCCATATTTCCGTAGCCTGCCCTGGAATTAATGATGCACTGTGAGGTTCCTGGAACCCCCCCCTACCCCTTCCAGAAACACACACACCCTCCCTCAACCCTCCCCCACCCTGAGTATGCACGCATGCACGTTGTACACACGCACATAGGCTAAAGAGTGAGCTAATCCCCCCCGTCAGGATAGCGGCCTCCTAATATCATTTAATGCTTGTGTAAATACACATAGGGAACTCGGGTGGGAGTAAGAGAGGAAAACCCCTCCTGGCCTCCCAATGCCTAAGGCCTGCTCCTCTAAACACAAGCCAAGGGCGGGGGGAGAGGAGATGACGTTGCACATCACATTATGGGACGTGAAATGAATCCGTCCTCCTCCCAAAACATTGCAGCGTCCAACACGTTTAACCTTGAAACCGCTTCTTTTACTTGGCTTTACACAGTGGAGAGTCCCCCCCCCGCCCTCAAACCTCAACCCCTCATCAAATATAAAAGAATGAGCCTGCCATTACAACAATGTCTCTGCCGAGGTAATTATTCAATAGGATACTTCACCGTGCAGATGATACGCTGTAATTTCATATCAATTAGGTCTGTTTCATAATGTAATACACAATTGAGTGGGGGCTCATTGCGTCCCAAAAGACCACTTCCTCCTTAAGATAATAAAAATGTAAAAAAGAAAGAAAAAAAGAAAGAAAAAAGCCTTTGTGCCTTGCCTTTGAGAAATCCTTGGTGGATTGTGTGCTTGTGGATTCAGGAGCACATCAATTAATATGCATTAAATGAAAAGAGTATTAAGTTGTAAGGAAATAATTAATAACACTCATTTCTGCACCGCTCCTTGACTTCCAGCCAGCGTTGCATCTTTGTGGTGAAACGTCTTCTACGCTATTTCTGTAGGAGTCACGACATTGGATGCTGGACCTCCAGTTCTCCACCACAGCTGAAAGAAATTCACTTTTCAGGTATAAAAATCACCAGCACTGCTGAAAATAAACAGTAGTAGGCGTATAGCTCATACAGTGCATCAACTAATACTAGGCCAAGCGTCACACACTCACTGCACACGTGAGCCTCGATTATTTTGTTCCATCTGAATAAAAATGCATAGACATTATTGTAGAGCTCTTACACAAGCCCTATTGATGAACCTTGGCCCTTTGTGTAAAAGAATAGCTCACTGTATAGGGGCTTTCTTTTGCAGTCTAAGCAGTTTCTAACTCATAAAACCAACCTTCCCCATGAAAAAGACATCCACGGCTCCAATTATATCTCACCCTTGTGCAGAACAAGATCACTGCCGTCGATGAAATTATATCAATGGAGGAGATGCAGTCAGCCCACCAAAAACCCTCACATATCATATCATACCCCAACACACACACACACACACACACTAAACAAGAACGAGGCAGAATAGGGAAAAAAACTGAACCGGTATGGATGTGTGTTTGAGATATCTTTCCAGTATAGCGTTTTTCTAAAAGGTTAGCGGAGCTGTGAAGCCTTCAGAGTATCTCTACTTGAGCAATGGAGACATCGCTCGCGGTGAGTGGGAGGGGGAGAGGGGGATGTTGAAAAGATGTATCTGCGTTACTTTGTTACAGACTTGTTCACTTCGACCAAGAGCAAACTGGGAAACGTCTGACTTTATCAGCTTATGCTTCTACCTCCCTTCTCTTCCCCCTTTTTATTTTACAGAACGTCTTTCAGCTAAATCAATCTTGCCTTTTGGTCGACTCTGAGATAATGAGTGCATTCACCAGGCTTCAAATGAGTGCCATTGCTCCAGGCACCCACAACCCCACACAGTCACATACAGACACTTTTGAGGATGGCAGAAAAGGAGATAAGTCTTTGCCTTCGGAGACCAATTAAAAACACATATTCAAATTGACCTTAAAGTATGGCTCTGGCCTGTCCCAGTAGCTCAGACGTGGACTGCTTTCCACCCAAGTAAACAAATAATATCTATTGGAGAACTTCAGAAAATATTACTAAAAGGTAATTTCGTAGAATAACAAATATTTGGCAGTGAGATGACCACACTTGATAGTAATTATTCACAATAGACTGAACTCTCTCTCCTTCAAAAAATGAGGTGATTTAGCAACTCAGAACTGCTTCCCTACTGTTAAAATCGACGCTGCAAATTAAAATGGTGAGAGGAAGATGCCCGCGGAACACAAATGACTGCAGTACAACTTCCTGCTGTCTTGTGTAGTACTGTGATTGTATATTAGGATCATGGTATGCGCAAGATGTTGATGTGTAACACCGTAAATGCAACAGCGCAGTCTTCAATCAGCTTGTTGATTGTCACATACATCTAAGAATGTTAGAGGGAGAATATTCTCCATGCTCCTCCTCAAGTCCAGCAATAGCCCTCACACACTTGTTTTGCTAGTCTACAATGTGGCTTCGCAGGCCAGAGGGTATACGCAGTCTCAGCGGGTGCAAAGCATCTTCTCCTGTGCTTATAGGGGGATGCTGTTCACATATATCTTCCTGTCTATTGGTCGCCGGCAAGATAATTTTTTAAGGCGGGGAGGTGTTGGCCCTGGTATTCACCCACCAAGTGAAAGTCTCTCTGGGATGATGGATGGTAATATATATTGCGCCGGGCCAACAGAGGTCCCCCTCTTCCTCCCTCTAGGAGCGTTCAATTGCCTTGAGTGATAGGGGTGCCGTTCGGCAAGGCAATGAGAGGATGGCAGAGGGCAGGCTCTTCAAGTAACTAAGTCTGCTCAATTTCCTCTCTGGAAACAAGACAGCCCTCCCCACCTCGCTCCCGACCCCCACCCCCTGCCCTTCTATTAAACTGACAATGACTAGCACCAGGAAAAGGGGCCGGTAGATTTGGTGAAGAAATATGATTGTATATCCGTGGGACAATGTTTACTGCAGCTTTTATCTGATAAGCGAGGAGGGGCGTACAACTCACATCTGCAGCACTTGTGGCATGGTCCAGCTTAATGGAGATCTTTTTGACAAGGGTGCTTTGTTGCGCTGAGCTCCCCACCATCTTAAATGCTTCCCTGACAATGCCCCCCTTCCCCTCCCAACACAAGCACCAGCATTGACACTTTCCAAGGTCATTCTTCTTAACTCCTCCTGGTCACCTCACTGAAACGATAATTTCTCTTCTGGAGATTGATTTCGGTCATAATTAGTCAACTTTGTGTCTTGCATGATAATGTTTAAATTTGTAGGTGGATTTTAACAACGGTGTTATATATATTTTTTTATAATTATAATTGAAACTTAAACAGTGAATAACATTCTGCATTATATATTAATATGCTTAGAGTCTATCAATACATTATAAGGAGTTACTTACAATGCATGATTATTTAATGAAATAGCATAAGTAGAAATTGTATATAGATAATTAAGAATGTGCCATTATCAAACTGTTGTAAACAAATATAATATAGTGTATTGACGTTCCACAAACAGATGAGACTGTATTGCCATATAGCTAGGCTACATTATCAATGGCAATGTGATATAATCCAGTGTTACAGTTTTCATCACACACCATATGATCTATTAAATAATTGACGTGGATCGTTTTTGCTGACCATCATTTCATACTTTAAAGCAATGACAGCTTATTATATTATAGACCTTGGTTTATATAGTCTTAGGTTATGATATGACCTAGCAGTTTGTCTTGAGAATGACGGAATTATAATAGTATACGTGTGAAAGGTTATTGTTTGAAGCTAAGGCGTCTCACAGGCCGCGCAGATGTGCTCCATTATAATCAGTTGTGTAAAAACACATGCACTCCCCAGCGGTGCTAAAGCTTACAAGATGACGTCTTTCGCAACACCGTTTTGCTACATGAACTCTGAAACTGTGCCCCGATCAGCGTCTCTCCACTACTCCATCTAAATATCCACACATGGAAGCACTACTACAAAATAACACTTAGGCTAGTATTTTATTCACTAACGAAACCTTCGTTTCTTGGGATAAGAGTTATCTTCGCGTTATAATTAAATCCAAGGTATTGAGGCATAAAACAAGCGGAGGAAATGTTCGCGATTCGCTTTAATATTTGACAGTTATGGGAGGTTTTGCGTTATCAGAAATGTCCTCAGTGTTCAATGCCTTCGACCACTGCCTTTCTTCATGGCGCAGTAAGGTGAACACACATGGCCAGATTTTCATGCGGACATGATATCGAACAGCAGGCAGGTCGCTGCCAATCATAATTCTCGCATAATGCTGTAAACTGTACATAGCCTATAAAGCCTACAGGATATTGCCAAATGTAATCATACCTTGATAAATTGTGTTTTCGGCAAGTTGGGAGGCGACTTTTATGCACAGATCGCCAGCATCCTCCGCTTCAGAACGAAGGATTCATCAATGGATTTTTGGAGTAATTCTGATCCACCTTTCAACTTAATCCTGCGAGAATACCTTCAAATGAAGTCTGCCTTGAAATACAGCGTGGTAAAAGCGTTCCAGTTGGTAGACGAACGAGGGTGTGCGCCGAGTAGGTGTCTAACAGTTTCACTGGTTGTTTTTTTCTTTCTTTCTCCCCTGTGTGTCTCTCTCTCTCTCTCTCTCTCTCTCTCACTCTCTCTCTCTCTCTCACACACACACACACACACACACACTCTCCCTTACGCTCACTTTCTCTCTCTCTCTCTCTCTCTCTCTCTCTCCCTCTCTATCTCTCTCTCTCTCTTTGGCGGTAGTCACAGTGTCTGTCCCTAACTCTCTTCTATCAAGGCGGGGTCTTGGGTCGTTTAAACCAATGACATAAACCTAGAAAAAGCCAGCCTCTCCCCTCCTCACACACACATATCCACTCCTCTACCCACACAGCCATAGTTATTCTCCCAAGATTAGTATTGGTGGACAGGCACGGAGCTACACTGGCAACAGTGGACAAGAAGGGCGTCAGAATGGAATAAGTTTAGTTTAAATTAGTGGAGATCATTAATTTAAATAATGTACTACTTTAAGTAGGCATACTTATACAGACTTATTCAGACTTTGTTTAACACATATCATAATACTCAATAATATACTTTTCTTGGAATCTACGTAGTCCACAGTATCAATTTGATGTTATATGTTGGTCTACTGTAGGCTAATTAGCTCATAGCCTATAGTATGTTGTTGGCACATTGTATAATTGTTATTATTATGTATTTGTCTGAAGATTATTTCAGTATAAACATTTTGAACATAAAATAAGCATATTCATTCTTGAATTCTCAGAGGTTCTATGTAGGTATTTGTTCGAGAGGTTGCTCACTATAAAGTAACCTTTAATGGGTTTCCTTTATTTATTTTCAGTCACTATTGCACATTTCATTGTCATAGAGAAGATGTGTCGATATGGAGTCCTCAGTGCAGCCAGTCAGTGATTTATTTCACATTTTCTACTTTTCATTTCTGTACTCTGTCTGGGCCCCCATATGATCCAGTATTGATCTGGCCATCGACTATCATCCAGCTCTCATCAGCACTCTGGTAACCAGTGAGGGTGAGCAGTTGTATAGCACACAACCACAAAAACCTCTATGGACCTCTTTGTGTATACAGAAAATACATGCATGCTTTCATAGGCCTGAGATGTAAATAATATCAGAGCCATCAATGGCGTCTTCACTGGTGAGAAGGAAAACCATATTCAGAAATGCAATGTTTTTGCAAAAGCAGGAGAGGTGGGCAATTGACTTTTTTATTGTTCGTTTGCTTCACTCTGTATTATGTTATTGGTATCTGATCGGAGATTATTGGGATGTGTCTGCTGTTCACAAACATTTGTGTCTTTTCCAAGTATCCAAGAACGCATATTAAAGATAAAGTCAATTTTTGTGTGTGTGAGGGTGTGAAGTGCTCAGATGACCTTTTAGCAGTTGTCTGTGTGATGTCGACACCGCGCATGCCATGATAGCATCTAGAGGGACCTGTGTAATCTATCTGTGGAATCACAGTTGACACCTTTGTCTGTCCCGATGGTTATGGTTTACGGCGGCATTGTCTCCATTCACAAGTCCCAATTTCAGTCTAAATAGATGTCAACAATAATGCATTACCCACGGGTTTGTGTCATTCTTAGCTAATACATCTCCTCTTTATCACCCTTGTTTTAATTCAAGCCTGAATTCAATAGTAGCACAATGGAGATGGTGTTGAGAATATGGATTACAAATTACCTTCCTGTCTAAGCAACATGATGTCAACAGCGTAATCAGTGCCTGATTAGATTTACGTGCAAAACCTTCACGATACGTGCCAGCACAGGCCTTCCTCTAGTCGATCCTCTGTTGCCTCTCGGTGGTGGACAAGGAACGAGGTGCATGGAACATCGCTTCAGACCTTTTTCATGTTGAACTCTGACCCTGATCTCCATACTCACAAATTCACCAGGCAGCCTTCACAGTGTGTCTCAGCGGATGGCACAAGAGTGTCCTATCGCACACCGTGAGTCCCCAGAGACACACTTCTATCAATCTCCAGATGAATAATTGAATGGAAAGAACACCACTCACCCCCAATTCACACACCCAGTACCGCCAACATATTTTTTTTTACATGGGAGAGAATTAGTGGATGCTATAGTGTCGAAAGGCTACTTGGAGTGGAACTTTCTACATCAAAATGTATTTGCGTTGCCATGTTTTACTCAGAGATATTGTTTTCTTCCTATTAGTCAAAGTCTGTTAAGCCTTTTCATCACCCTCCGATGTCTGTACCATTTAATGCTCCCCACTCCATTGGGAAACAAAGTTAATTGGTAAGCTCAAGGTTTTCACCTTCAAATTTCTATTGCACACAAGAGATTGTCAGACGAGAATGTGCGCCTAGCCATTGTTTCTGGTGAAGTCAGAAGGAAATTTAATTCGCTGGTGGAATTCATAGAAAAATAAAAATCTCTGCTTGGATGGCCACTTTGCTTCTTTTTACCCCAGTAAAAAAAGAAAACAAAAGAATCCCTTTACAACCTGTAACATGCAATACTGCTTTATCACAGCGTGCCTGGAGTCGCCTGTGCCCCATATAATGTCAGGGTTTAGGTCAGTGTTCCACAATCAGCGGCTCCAATTCTATGCCCCAGAGGCTCAGAACATACCCACGTTTGAGGGGCAGGGATTCACCATGCAGGGAGGGGTGAGGGGGGCAAAGGAACCCCATTGGGTCTGCTTGAACTTGTGAAATGGGATTGACACGACACTAACAATGAGCCCCTGCCTTGTTGGGGCAGCAGACTGATAGCCCCCCCCAGGTGGCTAGCTTGAATCAATCCTGCTAATGATGTTTGTAATTGAGGGGGCTAATGACATGCACCGTGTGCTGGAAGATTACGTCTACAAGATGTGTCTCAATGTCAAGTGGTAGGAGAACGTCTGCGTGGATCACGGAAGTACTTCACGCAGGAAATAAATGCCTTGTTCGGTGGGTGGAAGTACATTTTGCATTTAAAAGGTAAACTCCTGGATTGATGTTCGCAGTGGTTGAAACTATAATGTTGGAAAAAGCGAGGGGAGGGTGTGCCCTATTCTCCTATTCTCTACTAATCCCCATAGACAAACAAACTAACCAAAAAAATGGTTTCAAAAGAAAATTAGAACAATACATTATACATTATGTCCCCTACCCCAATACATTGGGGGGGGGGGGGTGCTCTATATTACAATAAAGCAGTTTCCTCTCTCAACATACAGTACATGTTCAATTGTTATAGCAGATAAAGAGGCTCAGTATCATACAGTACCGTCGCATAATTAAGGGGAGGGGGCTATGGTAACAGTTATGTGATGTAAAAGTTTGAGAGCAGTAAATGTGTGGCATCTAACAGCTGTTATATATCCCCTAGATTACCCCCACAGCGCTCTGGAACCGCTAACTGTGTATTTACCCTTTGGGTGCACTGATGCTTGCTTCCTGTGGGACGAGGATATCGCTCCATTGTACAAGACATTAACTGCTGTGTGTGTGTTTGTACGTGTGTGCGTGCATGTGTTGATTATGCACATTTGTATTCACGTGCACGCTCAAATCGGTGCGTACATGTGAGACTCTTGAGCCGACCTCGGCGTTTAGCGAACAACAATCCCCTCCTATTAAGCAGTGGGTTGTGATTTGATCAAAGGAGCCAGCATGTGATGCATACCCAATATGTTTATATGATTACCTCACAGGACGCTTCCCATGTTCCGGGCAGGTCATTAACAACCTATTTGAAGACTTTGTCAATAGGTGCCAAGAAAACAAGATATCGTGCACGCGCACACACATACACATGCACACGCACGCATACACATACACACATACATGCACGCGTGCATACACACTCATTTTTCTCTCATTAATATGGAAATGAGTAGTCCATTGTTGTTAGTTGGGGACTTGGGGGGAGCTGTCATGTGTTTGGGTGACAAGCTTAGCGGATGGGTTTGGACTGCGGGCCTCAATGTTTTTCTTCTCTTTTTTTTCAGAGAACACGTCTTATCTTTGTTTAGGCAGCGAATCAAAAATGTAAACATCACTTCATTAGCATTTGTCGGTCGCTTAAAGCTATGATTATTTTAATACAACTAAACCAGTCTCAGAATAGTCTTCCCTTGTTCATCCCTTCTGTGTTTCAGTTCATTTCTCCAAGGATAATTCACTGCATACATCTGTATTGGTCTCTTTTTTTCCTCTGTAAAAATGTGTAAGTATGTGCAATGTAATAATGGATTGTTATATTTACAGCCATGCTGGTCTAATCTAAATGTATACTCAATAAATGAATAATGCATGTAGTGTAGATCTGCAAGACTTATCTATGTAATCAGTGTCATACCTCTTTATTACAGCTCCTAACACCCCAAAAACTGAAATTAAAGTGTTGCTCCACATTTTGGGGGTGATATTTTAATTACTGCAATATGGCAACAAACAGGCTACATTAGTGAAAATGTGTCTGTTTCCCTCTGTTAAACGCTCAGTTAATGTTTTTAGACCACATAGACCAAGTATCCCTTGGTTTTCCAGCACGTTTTGGCGCAGTGTTCACTGTCTACACAGCTGTGGTCTTCTGGGGTTTCTCGCCATGTCGGTAGACTGCTGAGAACAGCTAGTAATTCAGAGACCAGCAACATTCTTGGGGAGTACTATACTGTAGGTCAAGGTTCTCCCAGAGAGGGAGAGATAGACAGGCCTTAAGAGGAACAACGGTTGTTGTTTTGTGAATATCATCTATGAGGATAAATGTCACTGGGTTCCTCAGAGAATAATACTGAAAGTTGTACTACGGACACTCAAAGCATCATGGGTCAAACTAGCTAGTTTATCTCTCAGGCAAAGGGGACAGAGATCAATGAATTAAATGTGTTCATATGACACTGGTCCTGTTGTTGTTTATGACCAAGATATAGACTGCTTTAACGGTAAGGAAAAAAAGTCACAATTCATAGCTAATGGAAATGCTGTGCCTTTACAAATAATCAGTGAGACAAATAAAGAAGTACTAAATTGTGAAAGATGTTACTGTAAAAACAAACATACATTAAGGATGTAATTAGGTACACGTGTCTTCATGCATAGCCTTTTTAATACTTCACACTGTTGGTAAATTCACAATTATCAATTCAGAAGCTGTTCCAGTAGCTAGTCTGCCTAATGTGGATGGGGAGGAGGGTGGTGTTTTGTGTATAACATGTTTTCATTTGCATTCATCTATCCATCTCTGTCAATTGTCAAAACAGTTTTATTTTCATGTCTATGGAATATTTGAGAAGAGAGGAGATAGTCTGTTAATAGGATATTTCTTTTGCTATCATGCAAACAACAGAATGTCAAAATCTAAATACATTTTTTTTTTTCTGGAGAACGAATTAGGTCTTGTGGCAATATTGCAAATTCCATCATAACACTATATTCAAAAACATCATAGCATTATGATTCCTGTCTATGTGTTTGATAAAGTTTCCTTTCACTCACCTAAAAACAATATGTTTCACATAAAGATAGTCCTCCATCTCATATTGTTCACATATTACAAACACATAATTAATTTGTGATTGACAAACTGTACACTGTAGGAGTCTATAGTTCATAAAGTTCTAGGAATCTCATCCCTTTTTATTTTGTCAACACAAGCATATCATATTTACACATTTTTAAGGTATGTGCATGGTGAATCTTTATTTTTATAATGTTATTCAAAAGGAGTACAACAGCAACTGCTTGAAATAATAGTCTAGATTAATGTTATGTAAGAAATAGGCTCACATTTAATTATTTTAATGCACTTTAATGCATCTTAGTCCATGGCATATAGGCATGTAAACCTAATCTAGGAAATTCAACTAATTATTAATTAATTAATTAATTAATTTAAAAAATAACAGCTCATATTCGGTGCAGTGGTGTGCTTATGTATGTTTAGCCAAGCTTGACCCTGCTTACATTAGCAAGGTGACACGTCTGGACTATTAAGCACATGCATGCAATTCTGTACTTACCACAAGCCACGTTTCTCGTTCGTCTTTATTTTCTTCCTTTCTTTTCTTTGTCTGTTTGATTGTCTGCTAAGGCTCAACCCCCCCCCCCCCACCACCATCACCACCTTACCCTCCCTCTTCAAGAGCGAGGTGGGTCCAGGCCAAAGCAGAGGGTAGCAGCGTTCCACACACACACACACACACTCAGCCAGGAGGGAATGGATGGAGCCGGAGAGCTTTGCCCACAGCTCACAACAAAATACAAGAATTACTGCCATCTCTCAGCTCCCCTGCCTCTCAGTGAGAGTGCGGTCTGCAGGGCCAGCTTACAAGGGCACAGAACTACAAAATAAAGCCAAGTGGACAATTGCCTAAGCAAAAAAAAAAAGAAAAGAAAAGAAAAGTACAAGACTGTCTGGCAGAGTTAGAATCATGGCGTTTTGGGATGACTGGTGCAAAAGTATGATTGGTCTAAAAATGTATGGCCATTCTCATTTCAGTATTAATGTCAGCCCCAGACTAACCATTTTCAACCTCACCTCTTTAGTCGATTATCTTCCTTCTCAGAACATGGCCTGCATCTTTAATCCATTTGGCACAACAACATAGGCCCATGTGATAAGTCCGTACGTTAATGTCATAAAATGTGATAAACCATGCTCCAGAAAGCTTGAATGAACGCACGTGTGTCCAAAAGCAGGGGAAGCTCCTTGTCGTCTTCATAATAGAAACATCAGGTAAAGGTTTCTTTGTATGTGTGCACGTCAGCTCCAATAACCACTACAGCAGGGCATTGCCGCTGTAATCCACGTTTTTTCAAGCTCTGGACAGTGCTTGTGCCTGTATTTATCTGAGCAGTACATTGTCCCCACAGTGCCTCTGGGATTGGGTGCCATCTTGGATCATTGATACTCTGCGATAATAATTCAGTCAAGGTGAATAATCTCTTGCCCAGAATACTGCTGGGTCTGTGTGCTGTGCTTATAGTGGTCAGGATGAGGAAGTATAACGATATGCCCACCCATCCATCTATCCTGGAGAGGGAGTAGTCGCCATGGAGCCTAATAAGTACAGTGTAATCAATGAAAACATATCCGTCTAGTCTAGTCTCTGTCTGCACAGTAGGCCTACAATATGTTTATAGAGGATATATCCTCCATATATTCTTTAAAGGATAGGCACTTTTTAACACAGTTTTTCATTATTTATAGACTAGTTGTGTTTATGTCATCCTCACCAATAGATTTAGTAGCATTAACCCTCAATGTGTTGCTGATCAATGCAAGTCCTCAGAAACCATGACTACAAAGTTGTATTCAGCAGCTACATCCATGTCAGAAACAGGAAGTTGTACACAGGAAATGGTCTACTGTAGCTAGCTCGTTGCAATTCATTGTTTTCCTCTAATGATCAAGCGGGAACCTCCGTTGCTGAGAAATTAATAAATACAACACAGAAGTACCAAAAAATGCAGTTCCTCGAATGGCCACTTAAGGCTGGCTGCAAAAGGGAGTAAATCCCCATAGACTCCAATGTTAAAATGTAATTTATCCCATTATAATGGATAGGGGGGAGTTACAGGTGGAGTCAAGTACTGCAAAGGTGGCGACGGCCATAACCAGCACAGCATGGTCTTCAAACCCGCTTTTGAGAAAAGCTATTCATGTAGGTGATGTCAGGGAGGGTTTGTCCATTTATATACAGCCTACAGTCTATGCTAATTACACATGAGGATACTGGAAGTGTCCTATTTTCATAAATTAGTTTACAAAATGTTTGAGGCATAAACAGTTACCCATCAAACTGTCTGGGTTAAAAAGTGAACCTACCGTATCTTTAATTCCAAAACCACTGTCCCGGAACGCCACTGGTAAATCTCATCAAAAATCTCATCAAAACCAGCAGTGAATACATTTGGACGGGAAGAAGACGAGTGCAGGGACAGGGGAGCACACAATAATTAGGTCAAGATGTTAGGTAAGAAACTATCTCAAATTAAGTTACGCCATTGTCACGTATTAGATACAATCCGCATGGTGAGTGGAGAGGCGGGGTGATTGGGGGAGCCAAAGAAACCTCACAGTGCCTGTTCCGAAAAGGAAATCAGAATCCATTCATCCAATTAGGTATATGCCAGAAAATAGTGTGCCTCCATTAATTTGCCACTGTGTTATCTTTTAAATAGCCTCATCGTAAGTTATGGACAAGATTACAGGAAACATCAAAGTCCCTGCGACTTAAAAACACATATAAGACAGAATGATAGGGTGGCAAACACTGTGTTTAGCTTAAGAGGGAAAATGTGTCACATTAGTATGCAGATTGAGCATCGCATGCATAATGAATACACACAATTTGAATTGCATATTCAGTAAGGCAATTTATAGATCTTCCTCAAATTACCCATCGCTCCAGCATTTCTTACACTCCCTCTACATATCACATTACATCATTAGCGTTTTGTCTGCCGATAATGGGATTTACTCATTTGCGGTTGGCTGTTTTGTGCAGAAGACAGGGACATGTGTCAGTAAGGGTACCTCTCATGCTCTAACCCCAAGATGATTAGATATCTCACCTCTGTTCATTTTTTTTCCCTCCACCTACCCCATTTTCTTTTCGCTCTTGCCACGGCGTAAAATGAGTTTGTGAGCTGTTCAGCTTTGATTAACACAGAGTGTTCCTTTGCCCTGCTGAGCGCCTCTCTCTCCACGTCTGTTTGATGGATCTGGCCCTGTTCTGTGTCTCTGTTACCCCTGGTGTGTGATGCGGCAGCAGCAGGCTTGCTCAGATGAAGATTCAGATGGTTGAGATAGTTTGGTTCTCAACAAGGGCCTTCTAATGAGTTCATGATTAGAATCTTTTTTTTTTTCATCAGAATGTACATTTGTTCCAGGTTTTCAGTGCCATTTATAGTTAGTGCTATTAAAACATAGTGATTCATAGCTTGATACATTTTTGAAACCAGAAGGATTACAAGCGGTTTTGTGGCTACCAGTGCCAATGTGACATACCTGGAAGGATAAACAAGACTGGAACATTCATGATAAACTGCCAACCCTGCATGTGAATACTGGGTGATTGACAGATCCGGAGTGTCTCAGAGATTTAGTTTGTCCATTCTCTCTTCTGTCAATCGCTTCTCTCCACAAGTTGGCTTTGCATTTCCCTGTCAAGTCAGTGTAATGCAAATGACTGTGATAGCACACACAAAGACAAGAATGTCGTCTTCACCCAGAACAACATTGAGGTGGCGAGGGTTTACCTGGATGCGCCACAAGGCCTGTGATGTTATGCCGGTGGTAATTTGTTCCGTAACAGTATAGCGCCCTGCTGTCACTTGCAGAGTCAAGCCTCACACCGTGGGAAAGAAATTTTGCTGACATTTCTGCATTTTCTGGAAAAGCCTCAACTCTCCAGTCTGTTCTCAGTAAGGCTCATGAGAGAGGGAGAAGGAACACATGCGAAAGGTAAGGATATCACATAAGCAGAGCGGTGTTTTAACTTCCCTCTTGTGAACCATGCGCCGTGTAATGTGGCGCCAGAATACGTCAAGGTAATAAGACAATTAGGAGTAAACGGAGTGGTGTGGCTCTTCGATGAGCTCAGCCCCTCCTCCTGTATTGGACCCAAACACTACCGCCATCCAGAAATCGATGAAGCCCCCTCACCCCCCCTTACGAAGGAATTGTCAAATTCAAATCAGCGCAATTTGTTTTGTGATAATGCGGCCTGCTCATGAATGAAATCAATATGAAGGGGCTGTGGTGAAGGGGGATATTTTTTTCTTGCCACTGAATATTTATTGATTTATCAACCGATTTGATGTTATTCATCTCTCAACTGGACCCTGGAAGTGGCCTTTATATAGACTTCACAAATGTCCTTAAATATCGGTCGTTTAGGTGATTATGTGTGTGGTTTTTTGGGGTTTTTTTGTGTGTAAATGCTCAGCCGTGGTGAAGGCTGGTTTTAGCACCGAGAGACATGAGAGCAATGTAACTCGGCTGTTATGCTGCGTCAGAACGCAGGCGTTCCGGTGCCATTTGGCCCTGCAGCTTGACCTTCTCTGAATAACACTCCACCGCACATAAATCACCAGACAGACACGGAAGGCTGGCCTGTAATTGTGATTAAAAGCACAGCCAGTAGCATTAAATGTTAAGAATTAGCTCGATACAAACACACACACACTTCTCCATCATTCACAAGTTTTCTAAATTCAACTGTCTCTTTCCGCCAGATGAAACAGAACGCAGTAGATGTTCCCCAACTTTGAGAGAAAGCAGTGGGTCATCGTAAGGTTGCTTTTAGCCCAAATCATTTATGTCACCCTATAAAAATTCCTGTCTTTTGCAACACCTCACTAGCAGTGCAGCGCAGCGTCCTTGTCGATTTCACCCAATGCTTGTGGCTGTAATGCCGTTAGTTGTTGTTGTTGTTGTTGTTTTCAGCTAGTGTTTACATTTTGTTTAGTAATCTGTAGCCTATTGTGGCTGTGTGGACGCCAGGCTCTCTCACCGTTCAACTGACTAAAAACATCATGTGTGTAGCCTCACTGTAATTGTTACAGCCTGTATTTGGTATAGTGAGTGCCGGAGTCACCTCTGACAGTGAATATATTTTCGTCATGCTGTCATGAAATGTCAACCGTGACGGATATAAGTCAATTAACCCAAAGGGCAGTGGGATATTCTCCCCCCCCTCTGCTCTATATTCCGTTGAAGAAAAAAAACTGCAGTGAAATATAGCAGGCAGCATTTCCCTCTGTGGAAAATCATTACACAATCTGAGAGAGAATAGAAAAGTCAGTGCCCAGGCTTGCCTCTTGTTATTGCACCATTAATAACTTTCCTTCTGCCAACGAGACAACAGCAAGCCTGTTTGGAGAGGAGCCGGCTGTAATGCAGTCAGTAAATTAAAACCGTCAGTGTTCATTTTCATAAGAAAGAAGGATCCCTGTTGTCAGTGGGTGCCTCTTCTACCTGATGCATCTCTGTTTGTGTTGTTGTACACGTGAAAGAGGCACCGCGTTTCCTGTACATCAAATAAACAACGCGCCTAACTGCCGTGTCACTGAGAATCAAACTCTGCAAGTTTGTCCTATAGTCGAAATTAAAGCAGCACTCTCACACTCTGTTCTTGTGGAATCGCCCCTTGTAGTTAAAAGCTTTAAACCGAGATGGGGAGGAAATGTTGCGGCTTCTATATTGAGGAGTGTTTTTTTAAATAATTTGATAGTGAGCATAAAGAATTACTACATTATTATGTAAGATACATGTTGATACGTCACATTAAAAAAAAACATGGACGTCGATTGGTAAGGTATTTAAGTAAGTAAGTCTGATAATAATCCCATGCCTGTTTTTATCTACATCTTCACATAATATAAACATAAAACAATGGAGTTTATCATGTTAATCATTCCCACAGGTTAATTAATTAGACTGGTTATTTCTTCACTGTAACTAAGTTTGATAAGAAAACCTTTTAGAAAAAAGAAACACTTCAACCTTGTAATTAAAAAGCAAATGCCACATAAAACCCTGCATTAGATTAAGTCATCAGAATGTTCGCATTACAGATTTACAGTAATCATCAAGAATCCATATTCATAGTAATGTGTGGTGGTTGTTATGGAAACTATATTAATGCTTTTAACAAAATAAGCCTTTGCACATGGAAAGACATAAGAAATGTCATGATAATGGCTTAAAATGTATTTTTGGACACACTGGTCATATGTTCCAGTGTCAAATTATATAAATTACTGAGAGATGTTGTGATAGATAATGTTTGATAATGTCTTTGCTGTTTGCTTGTTTATCAGTGCTTTAGACACAGAACACACACCAGGCAAAACCCTCAGATAATTTCTTTCCAGCGACCACAACGTCTAATCTGTGAAATTGGATGAATTTAAATGGCCCACCAAATGGGATTAAATTGTATTGGCTGCGTTTATCTGAGAGGGGGGAGCATATGAGAATAGAGTGGACGCACGTTACAGTATATATTATAGAGGCCACAGTATATTTTACCTTGGAAACACATTGGGGGAATCCAGTGGGAGTCAATGGGCCCGTGACGTCTAAAGTGCCAGCTCAAGAGAGAAAGGATTTAACAACGACTGTGTGGGAGGGCTTCTGTACAGTATGTGCTCATGAAATAGTGCATTGTCTCGACTTTTTCCCCAGCCGCCAACCCACATATATGTAGTCACAAACCTCTACGCTTACACATCCACCTAATTACCTTCTTATTCCACCTAACTATGAAATGTTCTTCCTCGCCTGCAAGACTGACAACAGCCATATATAATACTGAAACAAAGTATGAAACTGTGGTCAATACCTAGCCTCGCGAGACCATCCTGAACTTGCGAGCTTCAGTTTCAATTTCACCCTGAGAATCGGTCTGGAAAGTTTTTTTGAAAGTACCTGCCATTCACAAATGGTTTCAATGTACGGCTTCCCAGATGAACTTGTGACAACAATTCCTCTGGCATGTCAGGTTAGTCATTACCGACCTACAGTGGACAGAATTGAACAATTGGTTATCAGTAAAACCAATAAAGCACAGCGGAAGTTCAGGCAGGTCACATGTCACGTTGCTGGATCGTCAGCTGACAGACCATCTGATTGCTTCTATACACACATTGGACAATAGTCCCCTCATGTTTGAAACAAACGCAGTTTGTATTCCGGAAAGTGAGCAGCCGCTAATCTAAGCATGATCGTTTGTACCACTCCACACTTATTAGGTGGTATCTCAGGCGTTAAAGGCTGAGGTCATTAACTTTTAACCCAAGGGTAGAGGTCCTCATGGCACATACTATGAAGGCTAAGCCAGTCAAACCGGGGCTAATGATGAAATCGGATAGAGTCCCAGTGGTGCCGTGTGCTTCTACGCCTGGTCACGGCTTGCATGAAAAGTCCCACTCTCGTTTAGCGTGCTTTGAAAGGTGTTGCATCCAATGGAAAAATCACCAATCACTTATTATTGGCGCTGTGCTCTTTATTAAAAGGTACAGAGCTCGATTGTGGTTAGCACTCACATTTCTGCTCAAGATGGCGGTTTTTGTATGTTTGGAACGCAAATCTGCCTTGGGGGGAGGGGTAGAGAACACTGCATCTATTATTAGAGCGCTGTAGTGGAAATGGTAGAGTAGAGAAGGATGTGAGCCAATCAGGCATAGGTAGGTCATGTAACCTGACATGCCAGACGGAATGTTAGTCACAAGTCCATCTGGGGAGCCGTCCATCGAAACTGAAAAGGCACTGTATACAGTTGATTGGATTAACCCTTTGGTTGTTTTCACTGTCGGCAAATGTAAACCACGGCCACACCTAAACCACGCCCACACCTAACCCACGCAGCACACCTAACCCACGCCCGTAGCAGTCAAACCAACGCTGATTTGAAAGTTCAGTTGCTACTCTGACACATTCACAATGATTTCTAGGCTTTTCCAGACTAATTCTCGCGGCAAAATGAAACTGAAGCTCACGAGAACAGGATGGTCTTGCAAGGCAAAGGTTCATGGACTCTTGGGCTTTCATATCAAAATGTACTTTGTGACACCATGCCATTCCAACCATTGCTTTGTGCAAATATAAATCAGCTCAGTCAGTTTTTGAAGTTGAAGAGTAAAACAATGGATTTTGACATTTCCTTTATGAAGACGACAGTGACGATAAGACTATGCTCCCAATTAGCTAATGGTATTAAAAGATTCAAATCCAAATGCACTCTGTCATTTTCCCTTTTGGATTGTATCAAAAGAATGCTGAGTTAAACATGAGCATAGACTCCCCAAAATAATGAGTTCATCTCCCGACTTGATAATTGAAGATATAATGAGAGAGAGAGAGAGAGAGAGAGAGAGAGAGAGAGAGAGAGAGAGAGAGAGAGAGAGAGAGAACAGCAAAAGAGAGAGAGAGACAGAGAGAGTGCCCCATTTCTTTATGTCATAGCCCTGGGGGCCGGGCATACACACCCTCAGCGTTGCAACCTACTTTATACACCCCTCTGTAAAATAAATAAATAAAATAAAATAAAATAAAAGACGGACTTAGGTTTTCAAACCTAAATCCAATATTTTGCCAGTAACACCATTGTTTTTTCTCTCTTGTAGAACCAAAGTGCCCTGCTGTTTATGTCTGTCTGTAGGCTACTCTACGCTACCCGGTATACCGGGTGACCGAGAGTTGGCTACATCAATTAGGCTACTGCTAAAGAATACACATAGACATGTAGCGGGAGCCGATAAACAAATCACGAAGCAATAGTCATTTCAGCGGGGGCCTGCAAATTGTGCCGTTTGTCGTAGGTGGTTTCCTTATCGTCCAGGCCCTGCGTTAGGAATTACTTTTCTATGTCTCTGCGTTGCTTCTTCAATAATATACGTGCTCAAACTGAATGTAATTTTGTTTAATATGAATGTTTTATCAGATCAATTCAGTTTAGTCTCTGAGCAACCGCCATGACACTTAGCATGCCTGCATCTGCATTGTAAATGAAATTGAACAAGGGCATGGCATTAGGATGCAAATTAAAGACCTTCGAAAAAGCATTCATATAATAATAGGGAGTGTGGAAAACCAAGGGGGTTTTTAGTAAAGTATTGAAGTTTTTGCTTGGCTGCATTTTATGAGGCACTCATAACCATATTAATATGATTTGAACCATATTCATAAAAACTCATGTAACCATATTGATAAAATATAATAGCCCCATTTTCAAAACCGTTTGAGAGATGGTGTTCTTTTACGCAAATATTGACTCACCAGAAATCATTGTTTATGTCAAGAAATGCCATATTTAATCCACTAGTAAACATCCCTGCCTTCTGCTGAAAATGCCTTTTTTTTTCTTTTTTTTTGTACAAAGATGATGCTTCCGGCACCATTCCATTCAGACACAATATAAAAGCAGATATATCATATTTCATTACGTCCGATATACCTCTCTCATTTCCCTAAATGAGGCAGCATCTGCCTAGTCCCCGCCGCCCCCATTTGCTATATTTGATTTCCCTGGGCATTAACAGTGTTTCTCACACATGCAGATGTAGAGATGGGTGTCTTTATGACACTGGAATGGAGTACATGCTATTGTGTTGATTGTTCAAGTGCGTATTTCACAACACTTATCATGTTCCAATGTTGTGACTGTCATAGGCCTACTGTAAAATATAATCAAACCGCATTTTAAAATGAATCAATCTATAATCTGATGTTGTATGTGATAACTGGCTTTATGACTGATATATCACAGTTTAAAAAAATCAAATAGACCCAATCTTGAGACAGAACTAATTGTCTTTAGTAACTGTAGAGCAGGAAATGTCTCCACTAAGGGGTGTTTATAATAGGCAAAGACACACATCACATCGCGAAGGACTGAATGATTAGTCAGTTCAAATTAAGTTCAGGGCAGAGCTCATTTCCTGTGCGGCGCAATTTATCGTTTTCAAAAAGCCCATGCCTCACTCACCTCTCCATGGACGTGCAGCCGCTTTTTGTTTACCGGAGCTATCATTTCTCTGTCAATCAGAGAGCACCTGCGTTACTCTCACGAAACAAACACAATCAACTTGAAAGAGCCGTTAGACAGACGAGAGAGAGGTAGAGAGAGATATAAAGATTTCTGTTTCTGTTTTTGTTCCCATAAGTCTCCACATGACAGTAATTGTTGCCAGCATGGTAAAAAGATTCAATTATGCAACCGTATTCATGGATACACTTATTCATGGGTGAAATAGAATGTGTCACTTCATGGTACACACACACAGTAGAATCCGAAGATCAATAATTTACATGCTCCATAGTGCTGTGACTTTTCAAGGCTGTTAACCAGGTAAGGCAAAAAAAAATGAAGGGCTGACAAGAGGTTTAACAAACTGGACGGGCGGCACACACTAGTTGAACACGTCGGTGAGCGTGATGTCGAGCCTAGCCATAGACATGAAAAGTACAGGAAGCAATGACAGAGGTAATGGTTTGGAAACTACGATTGATGCATGGGAAGGAGAGCTTGTGACCTCTTGTGTTGCCTTTACCAAACTGGGCCTGAACATGAGTGTTTGGCATTGGGTGGTTGGACGGACGGATACTGTCATGTGGTGTCCTAGGTGTCCATTGTTGTTGAAAACCACCCTTTCCCCTCTACACATTTACATCATATTACATTAAAGGTGCCCTCTTAAAGGTGAGGTCAGCGATTCTGGACAAAGACAGTTGATATTTGAACTCAATCAAAACAAAAACACCTCTCCCTCCATAGGGTGCTTTCTCACATGCTACACCCCCCGTCCTGATCATCTGATCGTCCAAAACCATCCTGATCTTGCGAGCTTCAGATTAATTTACCAGATGGATCATCCAATCAACTGCCAAGTTTTTTTTTTTTTAAAGTACAGCCATTCACAAACAGTTTCAATGTACGGCTCCCCAGATGGACTGGTGACAACAATTCCTCTGGCATGTTAGGTTAGGGATAAATGCTAACTAGTATATAATGCACCTACCGTGTCATATCTACTTGTCACACAGACACACTGGTCTGCATACCAATTTACACAATCCCTTTTAAGTAAATGACGGCTTACTGCTTCTAAATACATGTTTTGCATGAGGAAGCATATTTATCTGTTTATCGTTTTGGTGCAAGCTAATGAAACCTCAGCATTAACAAATAGGAGCACTGAAGAATGTTCTATTTGCATCAGGTCATTGTTTGATTCACAAAAGAACGAAGTGGGGGGAAAGCTGATGGACCATGAGGGGGGAAAAAAAGTCTTGTTTCTTTTGTAGACAGCGGTCTTGGCACAAGAGTAAACAATGTGGCTCCACAGCCCGGAGACTTCACAGAGCCATCTCCATGGCAACCCCACTTTCTAGTCATATCTTTAATGAAAAGGTAATGAGAGAAACATAACAGTACCAACTTCATTACCGGAGCAAGCTTCGGCAATAAAAACTAAATCAGAGCGTCTGTCATTTGCAGGAGCACTGGCAGCCATAAAACCTCCTAACTGCTTGCCTTTTCCAAATAACGTTTGCCCTTTTAAAATGGACTCACTTCACCCTTTACGTTTATATGAAAACCGACATAAAGGCCCCTGATGTCTAAGAACTTATTTGAACATAAGATACCAAACACAATATTGTGCCGCGCAATACCTTAGAATCCTTCTTTTGAGCGATACTCCCGCTTAAAACATTAATGTCATCAACAGTGGAGATTACAGGTAAAATAGATCTGCTCTGAACACATTGATTTATCAGTGTTGATCCTGCAATTTTCACATTGAATCACGTGTGTGGTGTCTTAAGTTAGAACTACACCAAGGTGTGGATTAGCGACGGGCGTCTTCTAGCGGCAGGCTAATTACCATTTCTGTCATCGCGATTGTGCGTGTCCCACTCACGAGCGCAAGGAAGCTCTCTCAGCTACCTTCTGAGTCTGCGCGGACAACCCAGAAAAAAGCAACAAGGAAGTTGCGGGACTATTACTGACAGCTAGTAAAGAGAGAACCACAACACTTACACCAAAATCTAGTAGCCTAATGCATGCGTTATCAAATGTAGGCCTTTCTATGCCTTTTGTTAATTCAAAATGAAGTTAAGAGAAGACGAAGGACTCATAGGAAACATAAACAAGCGAGCAACACGGAGCATATTCATCAATTTGCTGTGATTGGAGCAAAAAAACAGTTTACTTTACTTGGTTTTGGGCTGCAGACAAAACAAAATATTCTCACTGTTATTAGGTTTTTGTGTTTTTTATATTGATATTACTCTGCAAGAAAGAATTAAAAGCCTTTACCTAGATTCTGATTGGTGGAAACACTAGCGATTTCCTTCACCTCTCACCGCTGCCGATTCAAAATTTGAATCGCTAGAAAAAGTTGATAGAGCGTCGGGTTTTGGTTGATAGGAGCGGCCGGTCAAGCAGCTACACCAAAGAGTCAACCAGCGACCTGGCGATTTCTTTTGATAAGCAGTCGCTCCCACACACACGAGAGAAAATCGCTGCGGTGTAGTTCTAGCTTTAGGCCACGTTCAGACGTAAATTATTTTTGGAAGCTGTCTGCCTTTTTTTTACATTATATCTCACATGGAGCGAACCGTGTTTTTAAAAGCTGAATTTGAATGCTGCCGCATGGATTTTTTCCAGCAATTCTGGGCTTCTATTTCGGTTGCGAAAAGTTCAAGTTCTCAGAAGAAAATGCCCAAGTCATCCGCTTTTTTGACAGTTGACCAATCACAAGTGCGTAATGAGACCTGGTGTTTCCCATAACAACTGTAACAAGCATTTCAGCTGCTTTTTTCTCTACATGAAAAATGCCCAGGCGCTTTTAATCAAAAAAATAAATTACGCATGCTGCCAAATCTATAGATCCTGTGTTGCAAAGCGTAACGTGTGCTTTCTCTGCAAGAACATGCTGGATAACAGCGCTTATAGTTCTTATACATATTTCACAAAGACAATACTATATGCATTAGTGTGCGCAGAAGGGGGAAAGATGTTAAAAATGCTCATTTCAAATTGGAAAAAAACCCTTGGACATTAATTTTTTTACACAGGATAAGGGGGCGCTGTCTGCATTTTATAGTGAAGAGAACTCCACATTGATCTTGAATGTCTAAGTGGATTCGGGCCCTATAGAGGGTCTCCTTCCACAGAACGTCACGTCCCCTTTTCTTCATCCCACGAAGGTAAATACGCGCATGGTATTCGAATCCATACCTCGTGCGGTGCGAGTTCACCTCGTTGTCGCCCTGTCCTCATTAGCGCGTGCCGCAACCTTGTGATGTTTGGAGGTATGTCAGAGCAGTAACAATGGTCTGAGAGCCATATTAATCTGGGCCGGGGAGAGCCAGCTGCCAGGTGTATCAAAGAAGCCATTGGCGTCGCACTCCAGTCAACATGGACCGCATCAGCCTTCCCCTCGCTGGCCCCCCCCCCCCGAAAGCCCTTAGACACTAGTCTACACATAATTAGGTAAGGTCCATGGAGAATATCAATATGGGCTTTGCAGCGTGCAGAGTATGCTGGTTAGTCTTAATAGAGGCCAGTCCTGACTGATGTCTGGCAAAAGATGAACTGGTTTACAAACTTAGTTACAGAGTGTTTTCTTGTCCTTATGTCATTTAAAACAATGTATGAAAACTTGATATGTTGCTGAAAGACATAATATCACATGAAATACATTAATAATGAACCATGGGAGAAATTAAGTATATACAATATGTTTTAGAGTGAATGCACATTTTTACACTGTAAAACCTAAAATGGAATTAAACTACATTTTCCACGAATCCATATATGATTAACATTTGATACATCTTGCTTCTATATGCACAGACAGTAGAAGGTTTCCACAATTATTTAATTTAACATAATGTATTTACACTCATCAGTGTTTACAGTGCATGATGACACTCATGTCAAAATGAAGACACGACAAAGCAGCAGAGCCTTTTTTCGCCTGTGTGAACACCGCCTCGTCTCGTATTGTCTTTGGGAACAGGAGAATCATTACTGGCTGGACTCTTGCTCCGGCAGCCCATCCTCAATGCATCGGCCGCCACATGGTTTAACAAAGAGAAATGTGTGTTGCGCTTGTTTATCGGGAACTGCAGAGACATGGCACAGCGCTGTTGGCGGCTATGGATGTGCAGACACTCGAGTTGAAAGCAGTGGCTAACAATTTTGCACCCTCCCACCCCCTCCCCAACTACATCACATGCAACCCCAACAACTCCCCTCACAACCATGTTTTTCTCCCCACAGGTGCACGGTATATTTGTTTTACCCCGCCACATCAAAGCCACGGCAGCAAAGCGAGACACTGAAATGCGTTTGAGTGTCACATGGCTTTATCTTCAACTGTGTCGTTTAATGAGAGCGGGAGCTTTCTAATGCATTCCAGGAATATTAGGTTTCAATCACAAGGGAGGCATTTGCATCTGAGGCAGACCTTTTCTTCCCCCTTCAGATCATTTTTTTATATTTGGAGCAACAGCTTTGTCCGCCAAAACCGGCTTGCTGATTGCTACCCTATAAATGTAAACATATCCCCAATTAATGTGTATTCAATAATGACCTGAAACAGATTCTGGTGATTATTACAGTGGCAGCACACCATTTATTGTGTATCTTATTGTATGTTTTGTTTAAAGAGCAACACTGCACTGAATAAGAAAATTACCTACACAAGGGTTTGAATTAATCCTTGAAGCGTTTGATTAACTCATAACCTGAACAAATGAATCAAAGTCGCTGAGGTAGCGCAGATGTACGATATGTAACTGCGTGTCCTTGAGCAGAACAATGCGGGATAATCAAAACAAAGCAAAATTAGACCTGGCTGAACTCTCGCAGGGCACGAGAAAATATCACGCAGTTTCAAGCTTAGACTTGAGAAGTAGCTGTGCCTCTTCAGATTTATTGACACCCTATACCAATCCCCCCCCCCCCCCGCCATGCTTTCTGACAAGCCTGCAGTGGCAGGAAGACAGTGGTAGTCATCCTCGTCCTTGACCCTCCGGTGAACCAGATTAATCAGCAGTATGCTGCTGAGGAGATTAAAATCATGTAACAATGGGACGCCAGGACCGAAGAAAAGCTGCCACTGCTCCAGAAACAGACACAGAACACACACTGACAACACAAAACCACACGCGCCAATCACAACCTGTCGTACGCTAACCTCTCTAACCTTGTGAACGTAGAACGTACATTCTAAGACAAACAGCGGCACCTCTTCCTGCGCTTATATTTTGCTATCCGTATGACTTAGCCTACTAAGGACTCCGGAGGAGGTAAGAAGAGCCGTGTTCCCTATTTGTTGTCGAAGCAACAGAACGTTTTCCACAGAGCAGAAGGGAATGGCACGACTGCCTTGTTAAAGTCAGGCAGGTGCGGATGTTATAAGGCAGGTGCTCTGAAAAAGAAAAGAGAGAGAATAGAAGAAAGGGGGGCGAAGAGCGCGGAGGAAAGAGAGAGAGTGGGCACCTGGCGCCTCATGATTCAACATTGCGTACGCACGAAAAGGTTACGTACGCTGGTTTTCACGCACAAAGTGTGATGTATCAAAATGTACGTGACGTGAGAATGTGCGGAGCGCACCGCGAAGTCAAGTCTGGCTCTGTAACCTGGTGATTTCAAAGTACCAAACCACACCAAATATGTGTCCCCTCCAGTTACTATAAGGCAGTGCTTCTCAAACTAGGGGTCGGGACCCCCCGAGGTCTCTCTGTTTGCAAACGGACTGGGTCTTGGCTCGCTGTGACTAGCCCTGCTTCTCCAGCAAAGCGCAGCGAGGAACAGGGCCTACATCTGGATTAGGGCGGAGGACGGCAGGCCCTTTATTCAACTGCCACACCCCCCAACACCCCTCCAATCCTCCAGTTGACTGCACCAAGTTGGAGGGAGCGATACGCCCCTCCATGTATTTAGCACTGCCGCTCGCTCCGCTGGGAGAACAAGTGCCCCTCCAAAGACCTGTAATCTGATCTTTTTTTTTCTTTAAATCAAGCTGGGAGAACGTGCATTACGCTACAAGACCACTGGAGCTGCCCTGACAAGCAGCAATAAGCTCATTCCTACTTCCAGCATTCGGCTGGCTGGCATTCAGACTTTAGCATTCTGGCCCCGGCCTCTGTGCGTGGTGAGATTGAATGAGCAGCCAGTTTGTCCATGCGCTCTATCTGGGCAAACCTGCGTAATGATCAAGCCCTGTTCGCTTGACATCTGTCAAATGTTGCAGCATCTCATCAAGGACAAAGCAAAGGAAATTAGCGCTAGTAGCATGTTTGTATTGTCACAGCTCATAGATCTGCTTTATTCATGGCCTTATTTCATCTGCCAGCCAAGCGTTGAATAATAGAGGGAATTATCGGCCATGGGGCTCCAAAGCCCCTCAGAAATGTGTCATGCCACTGAGCAAAGCCTGTCGAAAAAATGAAATGGGCCTTCTAATTCTGTGCACTTGGAGTCCACCAAATTCCCACATGGAACCCAGATGGGGCCTTCCACCTACATTGAAACAGATAGGTTGAATACCACCATTGCCACGCTTTGACTGGCAGTGCCCCGTAAGTGCAATTACAATCAGATGTATTCTTATCTCTTTTATTTTTCTGAGTGTTTATTTATTAATTTTTTTTTTTTACATATTTCAACATGTGGTTTTTGGCTGCCATTGCTCACGCCAGCACAAAGAATGTAAATGACGTAACATTAATCTCCAAACAAAAAGAGAGGCACAATTACTCCTAACAATTTCAGGCCTGTGTTGTAGCAATGTCAATCTATATTTCTCACTGTTGCTTCACGCGCTGTTCCACTTTCCCCCCGTATTCTCAATTAGATCAAACAAAACACTTTCAAAATGAGGTGAAATGACAGTTAGCTCCATGATGCGCACACACACAGGAGACCCTCCTTTTTTCATTTTATAAACAGGAACTATGTGGCAGGAACTTTGAATTGGCTGTGACCTACATGGACGCGAGCCAGAGCCCAAGCCAGAGCTCCACGCTCCCAGCAAGATTCCCAAACCTATTCAACATTCCAAAATGTCGTGCAGCGTGAACATCATGGACGACAGCTTCTCTAAAAGCATAATTTTCAAGTGGGTGGTGCAAACATCCCTTTTTTGAAGCACAGTGTACGTAGCACATCCTTTAAGATGAAAAGCATGTAATAACAATTATGAAGATAATTCATTGCCCAAGGTTTTCACCCATGTGTAATATCATTTGATTTATATATATATATGAAAGAGAAAGAGAGAGAGACAGAGAGAGAGAGAGAGAGAGAGAGAGAGAGAGAGAGAGAGAGAGAGGGAGAGAAAATAAGAGAGCATAAGCATAAACCGTCACCAATGCCAGCCAGCATGTGAAACATAATATAATTTCTATGACATGGGCAAAAGGAAATACTTTCCATGCTGACATTTGTGAATAATGAGAGCCGTTTGAAGTAAAACTATATCTCTATTTTAAAATAGGTTTCAACCACAGTGCTGGAAACAACAATTTTGCAGTCAACGTTGAGTGAAGAGACATATTCAGAAAAATATCACTGTTGAACACGTTCCTCACACTGCTTGATAAATTGTCTCACCTCAGCCATTTGAACACCAGTCCTGCACTCATAAAATAGGTCTATTTTTATAGACCAGAATTGGTATTTTAGTTCAAGCTTACAAAAGACACTGCGGCACTGTCACACTGCTCTCTACACCTCCTTCTATAGACACTCACACTCTTATTTGTTTGGTTATGGGGATGACTGCATGTTTGAGTATTTGTGTATTCATTAATGTTTTGTTTTTTTAAATTTCAATCATGGCACATCAATTTTCATTGTAAATAAACTTGTGCAATGACAATAAAGTATTTCAAATGAAAATAAAGCCACAAACACTTACTTACAAATTTGAATTTCAAACACAGGCAATGGTTGGAATTGCACAGTTCTCAGGGAACTATAATACAATCGTTAAGTTAACATTTATAAAGTCTCTCAAATGTTATGATGCATATAATAATGGATAATGCATTTGTCCAGAGATGTGGTTTTGCTGCATCTGACCTTGAAATAAGAGGGAAGGTCATCCAGTGTAAACAGGGCAGCTCTGGGTGTTTTCTCTGTGTGGGCCAGAGAGTTGTTTTTAAGGTGATAATCTTCACATGGTTGAGATTATTTTACATACCAGTATTTTCTTTCCGCGTGACTTCAGACACCAGTAGCTGCAGATAATTTTAGAGTGATCAGAATAGCATTTCAATCACCGCAACACTGAACTGCATATTGCATTTTTTCAATTTGCTATATCATCATTTTGAAAAGGGCTTCAGCGTACCTAAATAATAATAACCATTATTCAGAAGAAAGGGCTGTTCAGCATTATGGGCCAAGGCCAGTGCTTTTAGTTTAGAAAAGGTATCACAATGTAAACAGACTTACATATAGCACATACAATAAGCAAATATATACTGCCAAAAGAGTGCAGAGTTGAGCTAAGAATGCATATGGAACAGTGAAAGTGTTTAAAAAAGGCCATAGACTCGCAGTTTAAGCCAGCATCACAAAACATTGCTTTGATTTGAAATTCAAAAGAATGCATGCCCTTCTCACTCCTAAGTGTTTAGTGGCTCACCTTTCTCTCTATTCCGTACCCCCAACAAGCTTTCATGGCCGTTCACCCCTCTCTACCCCTCCTCTACAGCCACCCACACTTCTGTGGTCCGTATTGTTTCAGAGTCAACCCAGTGACTGAGTGTACTTTCAAAGGATTCCTCCATACACTTGGTGTCGGCATCCGAAAGCTATATCACCTTCGCGTATCGAGCTTGGTGTTCCTTTTCAGGTGGAGCAAAACCTGGAGATGAACCCTGCGTTCAGCATGGTGGAACGTTTGCTACATGTTCAACGAACGCGAACGGCAGTGGACTGAACAGAGGTTACAAAGCAGTGAGGAGTTGGGCTGTGGGTTGAACAATGCTCACATGGCTAACAACAACAAATCGATCGTTTGTGCTTTACTGCTTTAGATTGTTTCACCAGTACAGATGCAGAAGATGTAGAATCAGCGTGGCTCTAGAACCATGTCGGTGCATAATGCACTGAAGGATATATCCGTAATGGTTGTGTCAACATATTCTGAGTTTGAAGTTCATGCATTTCATATCAGAATGAGACGGCCTACATTTAAGATGTAATATTTATTACATTTAAGATGTAATAAAATCGAGATTTGATACTAAATAGTGATGATGTCTTATACTCAAAAACTGTGTGTGGCAAGTTACTCAGGAATTGTAATAAGTTACTAGTTACATATTACTCATATTACTTTCTTACTCCTTCAAAAAGTAATAATATTACTTTACTAATTACTTGGTATTAAAATTAATTAGTTACATTACTATTTTATATTAATATATTACTTTCACAATCACTACCCTGTCTCGCCCCTTCAGAAAAATGACAACCTGTGTAGCCAGCTCATTTTATAATTTAATCCTCTTTATTGGAGCAATAATGAACCTTATGAGTCAACAATCAGCCAAAGTGAAAACATTGCAGCCTCTCAAACCAGATGATTGGACAGGTTGGTTCAATTAGCCTACCCTATGTTCACCAGGACCAGAAATCCTGTTCTTGTAACGCATTAACTAGTAAATACTTGGATTAGTAATTGTAATATTATTACTGTTTAGAAATAGTAATTAGTTACACTAATAGTTACTGAAAAAAGTAATAATATTGCAGTAACTAGTTACTAGTAACTGGTTACTACCCAACACTGCTCACAAATACTTATAAAAGACCCAGGCAAATACACTTTATACGCTTCACTGAGCAACACTCACCATGCCCATTAAACGCAGCAAACCTCTTTGAAAGTAGTTCAAGAATGTTTTGACCGTTTTCAAGGAAACGTGTCATTCAGTGAAAAAGTTCATTGAAAGTTCAGAACGTTCAGTCCACTGAACGCACCCAAAGACAGACTGGCATTCAGGCCAAATGTGAGGCCCCTAAGGGATTGGCTCCTACCACCAACTATTTCATGTCACAGCAAATTAAACAACAACAAAAATTGCATAGCCAAAAAGATTACAGCGCAAAATGTAGAGATGCTCGCAGATGAACGTTTAACTAGTTTCACTGCTGAAGCACAAATTCATCAACAGGCCTCAGTTCTCGTTTGCTATTCCGACCCTGCCTGTGTTCTCTGTGCGATACACCACAGAGGTGGCAAAGATCAAATAGAAAGATGGCCGAAATGTCGACACGTCTCTGTTCTTTCCTCCTTGATAAAAAACCTAGGCCATATGTGTGTCACTTCTGTGTGTGGGACAGCCCCATCCACCCCCCCCCTCCGAGCTGCCAGTCATCCTGACATCACCAGAAAACCTCTTGTTTTGTTTATGAGCCTCTACGGTCCAAAGGTCAAGGGTCACCATTCAGCAGGCAACAGAGAGAGTGTGTGTGTGAGTGTGAGAGAGAGAGAGAGAGAGAGAGAGAGAGAGAGAGAGAGAGAGAGAGAGAGAGACACCTTGTCATGCCTCTCTTACTGGAGGTGCAACTTAAAGCCAGCCAGTGAGGAGGTGTTTAAAATGCAGTGCTGATAATGGCCGCACACTGCTACTGTATCTCTTCTGTTCTTTGTCAAACAAATTAGCAGGGTGTATGTTTGTTTGTTGGAGGAATTGCTTGCATGTGTTTCAACATACGTCCCGCACCCATCTCCTGTTTATCATTTAGTGTTATGTCGATAGCTAAGTGCTGCATTATGCAACGCTATAGCCTACACAATACTTAATCACACTGGCAATATTTGCCTTATTCAAATACATTTCGATAGACTATTCCCAGCTGAAGAACAAGTAATTAGCGCTTAGGCTACTGTATAGTTTCCAAAAGAAAATTGCTTACAAGTGTAACTGAAAAGAGGAAAAGGCCATTCTACAGTAAAGTCACGGATACTTTATGTCACATTTTCAGAGGCTGTGTTTTTAGTATTACACCCTTCTGTCTAGCACAACGTCTGCTTCTTTCTCTCCACGGGATAATGACGGCATGAAAGCTTAGGTATGTGAATCCCAAATCCTATTTACCTCTTCCCAACATTAAAGATCCACGGCGGGAAGCACTTTCCTTGGAGGGATTTGATGATAAACCTTTTGAAATATTGATTTGAATGTGAAATTGAGAAGCAGTCAGTGGCGCGGCATCTACTCTCTTTTAATAACGTAACTTATTTATCTGGGGGCATGAAGAGAAACTAAGAGAGAGAGAGATAAAGAGAGAGAGAGAGAGAGAGAGAGAGAGAGAGAGAGAGAGAGGGAGAGACACGCATACACACACTGAAAAAGAGAGAAATAAATGTGTGTCTGTGTGTATGTACGTGTACAATAACTAAGCCTACTAGTGTGTAAACATGAATGCTTGTGTAGTGCAAGCAAGATTGTGTGTGTGTGTGTGTGCGTGTGCGTGTGCGTGTGTCTCACAGATAGGTGAGCGACTGTTGGATTTTTGAACCGGTGTAAACAAGCAGGGGGCTTGTTAGCGATGCCACTCAGTAACGCGCAAGGCAACGTTCAACTCCAAATCCGACTTTGAGGAAAGTCTGAAGTCCATGGTGTTTACCATGGATACAATGTTGATACACACACTACAGAGAATGGCAGTCGAATTTTGGCAGCACAATCTACATTCTGAAAGAGGCATGAATTTATAGTGTTTACCAACGAGGTAAATATATCTATGAAGACCTGTCATTTCACAACAAATTACCTGTCAGCATAGTCCTGAATTGAAAAGGAATCTGACAATTGAGGACACATTATTTACCAAGAATTGCTCACATTATTATTTGCATTAACAACACACCTGATGCATTTTTACAATCCAAGGAAAAGATGTGAAAAATACCTCATTGCGAAAAACATATTTACTAGCTAATATGAGATTATACATTTGGCATTAAACATGGTTTGCAAATACAAACTGCGTTTTTCACCTTGTTCATACAATAAAATATGTATATACACATTTTAGAAAATAGATTACATAAATACATTTATATATACATATACTGTGTATATACGGTACATACACACACATTTTCAGATTTTAGTCATAAAACGTAATATTGCTTAACCTCTTCAACCTTCTTCAACAAATAAAATATACAGATAAACTAATTCCACTGGTTTTAGACATCTGGCGTATACAATCAGCACTGTCTAATTTTGGCTAATAGGCCTTCCAGACAATGTGAGACCTCTGTCAATAGCATAATGTGTACTCTGAGTCTCTTTTTTGGACAGTTTGGGCCAATTCTGTGTTGAAACTGCCCTCTGCTGGTTTCAATGTGTCTTACATTTAACGTATGCTATCGTTTTTTACATTTGATGATTGTACTGCCAAAACAAGTGTATTTGTTTTAAATAATAGTTACGATATACCTCAGGTTGTGGTGCACCTATGGAAATTAAAACAAGTTATCTAATTATTATGGTTTTAGAACAATGACCAATCAAAAGAAGTTTGTCCAATGGCACAACTTACCCCAAGGTAGGGGTAAAATTAACATAGGGTTGGGGTAAATAGTTAAAATGACACAAAATTACAATATTTTGAGATATTCTTGATTATTTCTTAATAAATCAAAGGCAAAAACTCATACTTTTAGATAAAACCATATGTTTGTGTTATGTTGTTCCACATTTGAATGTTCTGTTTTAATTCAAGATATTTTGTGTTACATACATACAGAATGTAGGCTATGTGATGTTGGGTATACTATTATGTAGGCTAGGTTTGTGTGTGGCTTAAACTTAACATTAGTCAACAATTAGATATGTATTACATCAACACTAATATAAAATGAACATGAACTTGGACACAGTCAGTGTGTGTTTGTATAAACTATGTGTATATGTACGTATGTATGCCGAATATAACAAAATAATGCGTAAATACACAATTTACTCTGTAACTATGCAGCCTATATTTAACCTTTGGGGTAAATTGAGCCACTGGCTCAACTTGCCCCAACATCATTGGCACATTTTACCCCATAACCTCCATTTTGACAAAACTGTTTCACACAGTGGTTCAGATCAACAATTGTGCAAAGTTCATTACCTTGTTTTGTAGCTTACACTGACGTAAAATAACATGTAATATGTAATGAAATCTAAAACATATCTATTTTAATAAGATGCAAAAATCAAGTATTGCAATAGTTTAGGCAGGCCACAATGTTTTGCTGCTCTCCCTGCCTTGGGCTTTCCATGTACGCTCATGGAAAGGACTTTCCTTGTATGCGCATGGAAGGTTGGGAGCTCCCAGAACAGAGCCATAACTCCATATATAAATGACTTGTTGCAAACAGAATACTTATATTTTGACTATAGTAGTACTTACTGAACTGATAACATATGTAAAATGACTGGATCCTCTTACCCACTGGCTCGACTTACCCTGTCCACCTTATTCCTGAGCGACCTACTGTATGTTCTCAGCCATGGTAACCTACTGTGTTTCACTTCCGCTTGATGCTCAGAGAGAAACGATGAGCTCAGGTTTATTCTGTGCCATGGTTGGCTAGTTAACAAATGCAAACTACCTGTTAAAAAATATATAGCAAATAACCTGTTACATCAATGCACTGTACCACTGCTAATATAGGCAAATTGTTGATAACCGGAAACGACGAACAGGAACCGTTATTAATGCGCTATGAATCATGGGAAATATCTCCGATCAGGAATAAGGTGAATAGCATGCACATTTGAGATACCTATAATACAGGTCTTGTGCATTTTTATAATTATCCTGTAATACAAAACTACAATTACTACAATTATAGGCCACCTACTCCTGATTCCTATAGATATTAATTATTCCACTTGAAATATATGTGTAGGCCTATCTGTTTATCAATTCAACCCAAGGCGTTGTGACTTGAGGTCAAACAGCAAAGCTGAAATACACACCAATAGCCTACGACAAGCGGTTAGCATCTTCTTCTGCACAAAGCACGAGGTAAAAGTGTAAAAGCCACACCACTCTTACATGGTCTCCATGGAAACTGAAAACACAAAGTAATGAGAGTGTTTCTTAATTTTCTGGATCCTGGCTGTACCCATAAGAACCACTCCACTTTTCATTGTCAACAAGGGCAGAGTTAATGTGAGCCTTCAAATTTGGCTGTGTCTTTGAACTCACAACATGCAGGATAAAAATAGGCATACTGTAAAGTAGAGGCCCGTTTTCCCCTCGGAAATAACTTGTGTAGATGTGTAGATGTCCTTGTTTGATTACGTTGTTGTGTTTTAGGCTATATCCTGTTCCTGATGCTTTGGGCCTTTCTTTGTTTGACAGTGTTGACAGTTTTAGACCAGTTTTGAAAGCCACAAGATGGCTGACAGGAATCTTTTCTTTGCAAATGCAAACCCGATGTACAGTTATTTGTTGAAATAATCCCTGACCTTTGATGCAGTGCAGGCATTAAGCATGTGCGGGCACGCTCACACACACACACGCACGCACACGCGCACACACACACACGCACACACACACACACACACACACACACACACACAGTCAGAGTCAGTTTTTATTCTGCACCATCTTGTGTGCCGTGTATGATCTGTTTGATAACTGTAATCAATTAATTATGATACAATGCAGTCGTTTGAAAACGTGCCACCATGATAACTTGTGGTAGAACGTAGTTCCATAAAATGTATTTGAACTGTGACAGATTTGTTCCAATCTTCTCTTGAAGTGAGAAGGAATAATATCACATTTTAAATTCTGCTAATCCTAAATTCCAGGGTGACAAATTATGGTCTTTCATTGACCCATGAAGTAGGCAATTATGCCCTCTCCTGCTGTTCACTCAAATCCTACATTATCTGTGAAAATTAGAAGCATCTCAGAATATTGACTCAGGAAAACGAACAGCACATCTTTGGCAAAGAGAGACTAATACATTATTTGTATTCTGGCAATGGCTTGACATGAATAGGCCTGCTCTGTAATATGAGCAAACTCGTCACATTTGTCTCATCACATTGTCCTTAACTGCACTATACAGTACCATGCCATAGCCTATTGTTACTTTGCTTGAAATTGATTACAACTTCTAATGTATTAATAGTACGCCCGCAAAACATCTCCTAAAATGACTTGAATTAATAGTCCGGTGCTCAAGTATTGATTGCAGAATCAATGTTTGCTAAATCTGCACTCTTCTCAAATGATTAGGCTCAAATTGAATAATACCCATATTGTTCAATCTCTTGGCTTTGACCGAAATGTCAAAACTTTTTTTTCATATTCAGCATAGCCTAAAATCTTTTATCTTAATATTTTGGTGAATATACTGTAGAATTAAATACTTTATGTACAAATCACCAGTGTTGGGATATATTACTTTTTCCAGTAACTTGTAGTGTAAATAATTACTTTTTCCAAAACAGTAATAATATTACAATTACTAATCAAAGTAATGCTGCATTACTGCGTTACAAGAACAAGATTTCTGGTCCTAGCAAACTTTGGGTAGGCTAATTGAACCAACTTGTCCAATCATCTGGTTTGAGAGGCTGCAATGTTTTC
>JAODUE010026591.1:9399-22449 GCA_027564755.1 Amblyopsis hoosieri
ATCACGGACGGAGTCGCCGCCGCCGCCGCTGCCCTTTCCTCCCAGAAACGCATTAAAGCAGCACTCGCACACATACGGTATTCCTGTAGCCTGATTGTGAAACAGGCACAGCGACCATAGAAACATAACTTAAAAGAGGGCATTGTTACAGCACACTATAACATGTATAACAACAAATACATAAATAGTGATATAACAACAGCGCCAGCAATAGTCAAATGAATGAATCGTGTTCTCTCTTACCCCTAGTATGTCTTTGGTACAACTGTGTCGTTGAATTCCTGTGGCCTATGGGCAGAGAAGTACAGAGAGAGGTTGGACGGAACAAAGAGAGGCTCACACGACGTGCACATTATCCGAGCATGTGTAGTAAGCGCCTGTACAATGTAAGGAGAAAGTTATTCATTATAATACATGGTATAATATATACAGTAAGTATGCAAGCCTCACTTGAACGTTTAAATATAACAACATCGGTGTTTGTGTCTGACCATGTAAAATGCACTTTCCCACGCACACAATAAGCTATATCTCACAACAGACGTGCACGTGCACACATTCACATGCACACGCATACGCGTCCGCATTCATTTGAGGATTTGTGACGATGGCACCGCCGCCCACTATGGAGGGAGTAGCATATCATACCGTATCTCTACCACGGACACTTGCAGTAAAATAGGTGTTTTCTGCTGTTAACGAGCACAATTTGCACACACAGAGGTGATTCTCCGAGGCGGTTGAGAGGAGGCAGGTCTCGGTGACTCATGTCTTAACAATCACAGCTGCAGATGAACAGGAGGATGCTGATTTTTCAGCTGGAAACTCTCGGTTTCTGTCCACGCTCTTGTTCCCATCCCCCCCGCTCTTGCCAATTACACCTTTATTTCTCTCTGTGTGCTCTCATTTACAAGTCAATTTCAGGTCGAGGCGCCTTGCGCCTTGTGCGAATAGAGAGAAGTCATCCGTTTCTCTCACCAAACACCAACCCTTTCCCCGCGCGTACTGTGCGGTACAGCACGTGCTCACGTGACAGAGTGTTATCGTGTGAGTCTAGTGCACACTACTAGTGAGTAATGTGTACTAAGGTATACACACACAATGGTGTCAATTGTAACATGATTAAAGTGAGAGAGGCAACGTGTGCGTGTGTGTGCGTGAGCGCTTGTGTGTCACACTGGCTTGCGCAGGTTGTAACAAGCTAATGTGGTTAGACAGCAACAAAAAAAAGAGCCACCTCTTTCTTTGTACTCGGTATAATTGTCAGACATCCATATTCACCCAGGTCTTTGAACAACAGCTGAACTGCAACAGGTTGTCAGATTTGATTCAGATTTCAGCCTGTTGAGACCACACCATTTTCTTTGTTCGCAGGATGTCTTATTCTTCTGTTGGTGAGCGAGAGCTCACTAAATACATTTTAGAGATGCTTCCTATTCTTTCTTTTTAATGTATATTAACGCACTTTAGACATCTGTAAAGCTTGATCTGTGTGATGTACAGTGTTTCATAAAGCTGTGTGTGTGTGTGTGTGTGTATGTGTGTCCAGGAATTAGTCACGATGATCACTTTCTGACGGGCTGGACTCCAGCCCTGCGGATGGAAGACTGTGTGTGTGTGTGTGTGTGTGTGTGTGTATGTGTGTGTGTGTGTGTGTGCGCGTGTGTGTGTGTGTGTGTGTGTGTGTGTGTGTGTGTGTAAACTATAGTGTCTGCTTATTCAGTCAGTGATGGGGCCATAAGCACGTAGTGAAAAACACAAATACAGACAGACACATATAAAGGCTCTTTATTTTAGGACCTAGATGCATTTTAGAAACCTGCTGCTGATAGTGTGGCCTGGGTAGGTTAGACATGGCTGATGCTTGACAGTAGACCTATGCATGTAATTTAATTTAATTAGATTAGCCACATAGATTGGTTAAAACTGTCCAATTGTCAGCGATACCGATCCATATTTAAGTCAGTATCGGACTGATTTTCGATCTCAGTATCGTATCGGTGCCATCCCTATCAGATACCTGCATTTTGGGTATCTGATAATCATGTTTTGTGTAAGGAACCATCAGGCTTGAACATTGCTTTCCTAACTCTGTAAAACATAATGCAACATGGGCTATATATGAATATAAGGACATGTTACAACGCTGTGGTGTGCATTTGGTTTAAGTTAAGTTGCAAAGTAAATGACAGCCACTGGTTGTCATTTTTCAGAAGGGGTGAGACAGGATAGTGCTTGTGAAAGTAATATAGTAATATAACTAGTAATGTAACTAATTACTTTTAATACCAATTAATAACTAAAGTAATATTATTACTTTTTGAAGTAATAAGTAACTAGTAACGTATTACAATTCCTGAGTAACTTGCCAAACACTGTTGATTAATGTAGATTAATGTAAAGTTAAGTTGCAAAGTAAATGACAGCCAATGTCTTTTTTAGGATTTAGATTCATTTTAGAAATCTGATGATGACAGTGGGTCTGGGGCCAGACATTGCTGATGCTTGACAGTAGACCTAAACGTGTAAATTAATTTAATTGGATCAGCCAAGTCAGTTTCAGACCAATTTCTGATCTCAGTATCATATCGGTGCCATCCCTACTATTTAGCAGTGGACAATGTGTTTCACATTTAAACGCCCCTGGCATAAGCAGCTATCTTTGTGGTGCAATACCCCTGATAACATATAACATCCCCTGTGGCCAAGGCACACCACAAGCCATCATAACACCTGCACAAGCGCGCACCGTGTCAACTAAGAGTCTAGCGGCGGCCACCTGTTACATTCTTCAGAGGCAACCTTTTAATTTAATTGTTCTTAATTAAACATATTTTCAGTTGTCAGAATGCAGTCTCTTTATGCTGATATACTGGCTAGCCTATTTGGGAAAACATTTTAGAAAGCAGGATAGTAAAGGTGAGGGAGAATCAGGGAGACATACAGGCTACACGATTATTAATAATCAATGATAACTGACCTGTGGGCTGCTATGTTAAACCCAGTGGTCATTATAGACACGAGATTAGATCACCACTCGGCTATATTCAAGCAATCAACCTCTATGCACACGCACTTGATCTCTCTCACCTGGGAAGATGTGCATCGAAGCAGAAAACAAACGATGGAAAGTTTCCCTTTGCCTCCAAGGACTGTAGGCATGTTTTTTTTTCCAGTGGTCAGTCTTCCCTGCTCCCCATTCCAGTTAAGACGCACGGACGGTGTTCACTTAGCGGCGGCGAAGCGTATCCGTGGCCAGAGTAAGAGCGAAAGCGAGCGAGCGAGCGAGCAACTGTCTCCTCCTCACTTGTGGAGTTGCCGTGGAACTGGTGTCATCAAGGGAGAGGACGCTGTCGTGCGTGGGCGTACGAATGAACGTCAGCGGGAATTCATGACACAACACGTACTGGTGGAGAATGGCGCTCTTGCCTAGGCTACTCATCGTTTGTGCTGGTGACTTCATACTGTAAGGTGAAACGAAAATCGCGCTTCGCAAAAAGCGCGAAAGTGAGAGTCAGCAAAAATGAACTTGGTGTAATTGTGCAAAATAGCTAGAGGTAGAAATCAGTAATAATAAATAATCTATATAACCTTAACACACTTATTAGCACAATATCCATCTGAAGCCACTTACAGAACTGGTTAAATTGGCCTGATGAATATAGCAGCCATATATGATAGGTAGGCTAAAGCATGCCTGCTCCATCATTAAAACCTCAATTGTTTCCCCACGCCGCTCTGCTACAGTTGGTTTGCTCTACTACAGAACCGCAACAGACAGCAACAACCTATGAGTGTCGGATCCTCCTGTTGGACTGGCGCATTCATCATTCCACTAATGTACTCTGCTTTGGCCTGGCTCAGGGTTGTTTACCTTGTCATCCTGAAATATGACCCATCTCCCTGGCCCATGGCTCTGGTGGCTAGCTCGAAGGAGACGAACACAATATAGGAGCAAAGGTATTGGCTAAGACTCGGTTTACATATGTATTTACCACCAATCCCTGGCAAATGTATTACTATCATACCCCCATGCAATTGGATGAGAGTCAAATTTCTCTCATGAAGATCACATTCTTAACTATAGCTTATGACACCAGGAATCTCCCCAACATTGTATCAGATGGCCTTAACAATTTATGGAGATATTGGCTTGTGCAGATACTGATTTTTTTGTTTTTTTGTATTCTGTAGAAGACATCCTCAATTCTATTCCAAGCTTGAATTTCAGATTTATAAGTCAAACACAAATTTCAAGGGAATTTCCTAAGCAATAGTACAAAGCTGACACACCCACACAAGTTGATTCGCTTGACTCCATTTTGTGACTTTGTGAACAAAATGTGCAGATTTGAGTAAGGTGGGTGCTGTTTTTACTGTAAGCATATTCAGTAATTACTTGACCCAGAGAAGTCTGGCAGTTACTGTAGCAGCAGATGCATTTTGACAATACAGGAACTGATCAACTAGGGTATAGCAACCAAATAACGCTTTCTGGTTGGTTGGTTTTACATCTTTGAAAAAAGATAATATAATTTCTGATTAGATTTCAGAAATTATGCTCACCCTCCCCCCAACACACACAAACACACACACACACACACACACACACGCATACACGCACACACACACACACACACACACACACACAAAGAACAAATTAATTTGATATATTATGATAAATCGTGAGATGTGCATTCTCAGCTATAAAATAAAGATAAAAATCAATGAAGGCCTGTTTATTAAGGAGAGCAGAGGCTCTGCCTTATGAGGAGGTGTTGCCCTGAGGCATGCACAGAAGCTTTCAGTCTTCATGCTCCAGTGAAGATCTGGAGAGGAACACATCAGTATTCACTTGGGCCTGAGCAATAAAAAACTTCCTCACACACGCACGCACGCACACACAGGCACACACGCACACACACGCACACACAGGCACACATACACACACACCTACACGCACACGCACGCACACACAGGCACACACAGGCACACACACACACACACACACCCTAAAGCGCACACACCCACAAACTAAAGCATGGCATGCACACACACAGACACAATAAAACACACATACACTAAAGCACGCACACACTATGTAAAAAAAACACACTCACTCACACACTAGAGTAAAGCACACCCACAGTATCTGTGAACAGGCGTATGTTACAGTAATAGATCAGATTTATGTGGCCGGTTCATCCTCCCCAGCAAAGCTTCCTCACAGCAGGTAAGCCAGATGTTACAGCAATGCCTCCTCCCCCTCTTGCTCAAGGATGCTTGCAAGTAGGTCAGCACTGGGGTTTGAACCCACAACCTTCCGGCCACTAGACCATCCTGCCTCCATCTTGCCCCCACAGGTGCAAATCCTGTCAGTTAGGCTACTTGGCAAACTCACAACTCTGCTGGCTATGAAACGCAACTTAACTCAAAATTCAGACTGTTTTTTTCTTCACAAACTAAAGCAGATATGCTTTAGTTTGTTTTATTTTTCTCTGTGTAGCTTTAGTGGCTATAGGCAAAAGGAGGTCTGCCATTTGACTATACTACCTGAATACACGTGCCTATAAAATGACAAATAAAAATAGATGAATTTGTTGCTATAAATAAAAGAACAAACATGTTTATAAACCATGAATAATTGAACATGCTTACAGGTTACAGTAAGAGGAGAGAGCTTTAAGAGCGCTGCCTGAGATGAATGAAGAGGTGAGATGCCTAGGGCCCCTCTCCTCTGCCCTGCTGTAGCACCCTTGGTAACGAACCCTTCGAGACAGGACCTCGTAGGCATTAAGGTGTCCCTAGACACTGCCTGTTTAGACACAGCAGGCCTCATGGGTCACTCTTCCTGGCAACATGCATGCAGGAAAAGAGAGAGAGAATGAAGGAGGTACTATAGGTTCACGTTGATCACATGCTGTCCCTATACAGCTTGTTCTGGTAACCATGGAGGCCTAATTCCAGATTACTCCAGGCTTTGCTGTAAAATGCATTTATTTGGTTAAGGGCTATTGCAGCCTGATTTAGTAATTGCTGCCTTTCCTAAATGTGTCCAATCAAAGACAGATGTTCAGGACATGCCCATGCAGACTAGCATGTAGTTATAACCACAGGCTTCTTTAAATTCTGTTACCTCTGGTTAATGGGTTGGATAGGGTTACCCAGCCTTAGCAACCATGGACAGGTGATATGGCTATTAGAGTGCGCTAACAGGCTGCTTGATGACTCTGCAGTTTCAATGTTATTTTGTTTCGTTTTAGCGGGTCACTCACCACCAATGCATTGTATACTACTATATGCATATTGGCAACAATAGACGAGGTTATGGTTAAACCCACCACCGTTTGGTGTGATGGTGACAGGTAAAGTGGGGACAGAGCCCCACCTTGTGGCTAAAGTAAGGAGTGACGTTCTGCTGATGCGTTTCACTTTAGTTAACGCTTGTGTTTTAGCTCCCAGAGTAGAAGTAAAATGTCTAAGACTCCTTATATGCAAAAACAAATACGCATTTCTCTCAGTTGTGGTCTCTTTATAATTAAAAAACAATTAGGAAAAAACAACAATTTGGCCTTGATAACTCATTTTGGTTAAGTGCTCCTCCTTTAATCGGTGGAACCATATTATGAAAAGCTTTCTCATTTTATAATGGCCTTCTGTGTGAACTTTATGGTAACGATCATTGATTGAGCTTTAGAACAACCAAGCTGATGATGCATGGGGTTCTGGGAGCCCTACAACACAAGTGAGGGTTGTACCTTTAAGAAATGCCTGCAAATCTTCAATTCAGAACATATATTGTATTGACAGGGAGGTTGATTAGATGCATTGGTTTCATTCATGCGTATTGAATCATCGTGAGTCGTGACACTGGCAGGTTGGCTGTATACGGTGGTCAACATGAAGGTTACAGGTTTGATCCCTATGGTGTTAGTTTTGGTATACAAAAAAGCATAAGCATAATGTTTATTATCCCAATACTTGCTCCTAGTTGTACCTATACAGTACTTCCTGTATAAGTCATTTTTGTTATTAAAATGGGTCTGCAAAACAATGTAATTGAAAAAAATGCATTTGGGCCTTAAAAAAATGTACTGGTCTGAACTCATCTCACTGCTATAATGTTTGCAGCATATAATACTACAGATATGTGATGTAGAGCTACACTATATTATACTTGGGTTATAACAAGTCAGGGCGTCTTCAACTAAATCATCATTGACTGATTGGACTGCCTGACTAATATTTCACCATTTAATAGTTAAATAGAGTCTCAATTGTTGACATGACTTGCATAAAATGCATTACAAAAACTTTTTTTCAAACAGCAATAGCCTTTGTTGGAAAACCTATCTGTTTATATCAAACTTGATCGTGTTATCTGCCATTTAAGGCTTAAATGGGCTAGCTGTTTAACCAGATGACATACAGTAGGCTGTACCTGAACAAAACAGCCCATGTCGTGGAGATAACAGCCATACTGTAAACAAATAATAAAACCAGGTATATGCAAAGCCTTGAGAGGAAGTATCTTGTTAAAAGCTGAAGTGGTTCAACAATTGACGGTCTTGTTCATGTTGTGTGATGTCATCTGAGTGGCGCTGGCGGCTGCGATGCGCTTGTATGCAGTCTACTGCCTTAACGCATAACAGCGAACCGCACTTGACAGCTTGCCAGCTTTGGTGGGGGATAGAAAAACACCCAAGTGAGGAAACCAGACCCGCTGAATTTCCACAAGCCAGGCGTCATTCGCATCTACCCGGGGGATCGGAGCCGTTATCCCTTTCTCCTCAAGATCTCATTCATCCTTCTGGATTAATTATGTTTTGGTTTTAGCGCACAGATGACATCGTAACCGGGTGCTGGTCATTTAGATACACAACCACCGCCGTTTCGTTGGATAGGATCTGTTGTGACTGGCCATGAATTCGGCAGAACAGACGGTTACATGGTTGATTACGCTCGGGGTACTGGAATCGCCAAAGAAAACCATCTCGGATCCAGAAGCATTTCTACAGACTTCCCTCAAAGATGGGGTGGTGTTATGTAGATTGCTGGAACGGCTAAGCCCACGATCTACAGACAAAGTAAGGGCAAGTCTGCCTCTGTCCTCCCTCGCTGGCTCATCGGCGCGTCAGTGCCGCCGAGAGCCGTGATGCGTTTGTTTTCTCGCTTCTCTTTGCCCACTGGTCCATGAAGATATTGTTTTGTAGGTCACGAATGCGAGGTTATTGTCTCTAAAAACAGCGCCAAACGGTTGTACATATGCCAGTGGCTGCACTATGCGTAACAAATAGGCCATGTTTCTATTGCGAGTAGCCTATGGATCTGCGACCGTTGGAATATAAATGGTAATGACATTATAAGGAAGTAGGACGTCTATAGCCTATATACAGTAGCTAATAGGGGGATATTTCACAGTATTAGTAGCGTAGACTACTGCAGATCTCTGTAAGATATACATATGGGCCATAAAGAATTAGGTCTACATGCATTATAGCCTAAAGTATATGCCATAGGCTACGGTGCTTCTGTCAAGCATTTTTTGTAAGATTTCTTGCGTAAAACGTTTTGCGTGTGTTCGCGCATTTTACAAACAGTCGAATATGTCTAATGTTTGGTATGGATCTATGGCAGATAATGTGTGTTTATCTGTACACACAGACCTTAAGAGTGGGCCGCCATTGACTGCAAAGGCGCATAGGCATAAATGGACCCTCTCCTTATTTAAAGAAACAGTGCATTCTATCTATATGACCCCATGCAATCAGATGAGGCGCTCACCCGAAGCACGCAACCATACCTTTAGCATAGGCCTATTGACAACATAAGAACTAATTAACAACAAATATGATTTTATATTGCACAATGCATGCTAATTTTCCATTAACATTTTTAAAGTGTACAGGCCCTGTCATATAGTTATAACAATACATTTATAATATAATCTTCACGAACCATTTAGGCCTATATTTTATCAGAGTAATACGAAAACAATTGGGAATCCAAATTATATAAAATAGATAAATCAGCCCAATAAAATTCAAATCCACACGTGTTTAATGCATTTTGAGCATTCATGGTCAAATGTATATTTAGACAAGCCTATACAATGGTCCAGAACATTCTGTGCCATATTCTTCTCATAGGCCTATAAGGCACAACATATATAAGCTTGAGGTTACTTAGTATTTCTGGGGTCCAAATGTGAGAAAATATTAAATAAGATAGGCCAATTATGCTACACATTGTAGCCTATGTGCCTATATCCATTATTAATGGGGTTCAGACATGTGCCAAACACTTCTGAACCCTTAGCCTATACAGGATATAACCTCAACATCTGAATAATGTTAAGTAGGCTACATTAGCCTATTTATCGGCTTTGGCCACCCACAGGCATTAAAAACATTGATTTATGCTACATGTAGGCCTATAAATGCCTTCATGCAGTACTATAGTATAGGCATACATTTTTACTTAGAACATTATGCCTATTAATTGATTAGTGAAGCTCTTAATGAATAAACCACTGTTTGTTTATATTCTTAGGTTTGGCTATTCAAGTGAATTAAGACCATTTTACTTTCCCTCATAAAATACTACAGGCCGATTTATTAACAGTATAGATGGGATAGACCACAGGCAAGCCAATATGAAAACCAGTGGGGGATCCCTATGCGCCGACGTCATTTCCCCCTATTAGTCGCATCGCGTTGTCCACTTCCCTACTGAGGGATTTGTGTTCAGTGAGCCTCAGAGAGCAAGCAAGACGGGGGGGACGGCAGGATGCGTGTTAGAATCATATAGGCGATACCGTTTAAACAACGGACAAGTGCAAATAGCGAAAGAGAGAAACACGCTGTCTATGTTGTATCTGTAGTTTTAATCGGCGTTTCCGTCTTTCAGGTCTACCAAGAGCCGAAGAACGACGGCGAATGCTTGAGCAACATAAAGGAGTTTCTCAAAGGCTGCCCGTCGTTTCGCGTCGAGGTAAGAATGGGGCAGTCCTTAGGTTTAATCAAACACGTGGCTATTTCAGACAAATATTTATCGAACTACGGACTTTATGTCGAGACGCACACACAATAAACAATGGGGACGCGCAGTGGGACGGATGGAGTCTTGACAGTGGGAGGAGTGTGTGAACTGCTCGCCGAGAACAATCACTCATGGCCCGGCTGAAAAGAGCTTTGCTTGCCTGATACAGTATTATCGATAAACATTCGGTCTGTATTTATTCTATGCTTGTAGCGAACACTCACATTATTAACAGCTCCATATACCTCCAATTTCTCCTAATGTTTGATAGTAGCACCTTTTTAATTATTCAGTTACTCATCAAAGCTTTGTTCTCAAGTGATTACATTATTTCTTACACTGGCTGGTTTAACAACTATTGTGTTTACAGCAATAGTTTACATTTAGGCTGCTGATAACAGTAGACTAGCTTAGTATCCCTATATTCCTGCATACAACCTAGACATAGTCTAAGAAGGCTGTATTTAACGTTGTAATTACAACCTTATTGTGTGGTGTGAGGTCTAAACATGTCATGGGATGAGGCACCTCAGTCTTTCAGAAAGCTGTGGTTAGGTTGTAGTTGGAGCTATGAAGATATGGCCATTAGGCCTGTATACCGCCTATTGTGTGGCCAGCACAGTTTAAGGCTGTGTGTCTATAGAGGGGTCATTGAACCTACCCATGCCTGACAATACTGGGTAGTGTTTCGCTGAATTTACTCTCCCATCTCCAATTGGAGATGGTTAGAGAGAGAATGCGTGTGCGCTGTCATGTTCAGACACAGTGAATGCTTCTATATACAGCAAAAATGCCATGACATGAAGGCACCACATATTGTTTGTTTAGGTTTACTAATGGAATTAGTTTTTGCCAACGGCATTGCTGAGTCCAAATATGCATGTCTGTACATTTCTTGGCTCTGTTTCATGTCTCTGAGGCGTATATCTCCTAAATAACTGCTAATTTCTAAGATGACAGTAAAACTAATGAGTGCATGTGTGTGACAGTATACTGTATATAGATTGGATAGAGAATTACTGTAAATTGGTACGTGACAGTTGGCCCAGCCAGCCGTCTACAGATGGAGGTTCTCCAGAGCCCAAAGCACAGTTGTCTCACAAACCAGGTAGCGTAGAACCAACCATTGCTCCGAGTATGACTGGAGATATTGGAAAAGTGAGACACAGAGCTTTTGCAGTGCTGACCTCACCTGATTTGTTTTGATCCACGACGTATACCTGATGTTTAGTCGATGCTTGCTGGCTCTAGTTTCTCTGAACCCAGTTGTGCTGTTGGATAAGGACCGTCCATATTAGCCTAGAGCTAGGCTAAGCTGTGTCTAGGCACTGTCCTAGACACAGCTGCATAATTAAGGGTGTTTGGAAGCCGTTTATTCTGACCGTTGACCTAAAGCTCTGTTGACTACAGGAAGTGACCTGAGACCAAAGTGAGTTCCCACACCTCATTTGCTACCTCTGTAACTAGAACCTCAGTGGATTACCTCAGCTACAGTATGTTATGATGTGATTGACAGATTCAATGCATATATTGATTACAGTATCACAAGATGAATAATAATTGGTCCAGCAAGAATTTGCTGAAGTAGAAAGCCGTGCAAACACTGTATGTATGCCTCCCCACTGTTTTCGTGTTATAATAATAACTCATTTATTGAGGGATTTTTAGTTATTTTTTGCTTTGACTTGATGCGTGCGGGTCATTAAGTATCTTCTAAAATTAGATGTGTTCAGCATTTTAGATGTTCTAGTGAGTTGTAGATGGCTGCCAGAAATGTTACTTCACGTTATTATGCTGCTGCCAGTGCCTACAAGTAATTACTTCAAGGGAGGATGTACCATAGTACAGTATGTAAGCTAATTTACATGTTCAGACCATTGTGTTGTTCTTGTGTCAGTGGGGATGTGGTTGGAAGGTGCTTATTGTCGAGTCAGACTGCAGTAAGGATCCATCCCTGGCTCATTGCACCCGTGGCCTTGTGTTTAATTTCACATCACCATTCATGTTTTGCGCTGCTATTAATGGATAAGTTAGTTCTAATGGAGAACCTGTTGGAATGACTTCTTCACCTGGAAAAGAGCCTCATAGAGAGAGGGGGATGAGAGAGCAGAGTACTTCCCACTTGGGCTTATAGGCTAATCAGTGCAACGTCCAGTGACAGTGCAGAGGGTTGATGCTTTTGCAACAAGGACGTTGTGAGTTCAAGAAGCCCAAAAGTATGATTGGGCCCAATGCACCCATGCATACACAAACACGCTACGCAGTACGCACGCACACACACACACACACACACACACACGTACATGGGTGCAATTGTGTTCTCTGAGAACGTGTTTGTAATCAGAGTGACAGATTTAGAATAAATTCATAATAACTGATTTATAATAGATTATAATTACAAGAGATGGGCAGGCTGCATTCAGCCTTTGTGCGCAATAAATCAAGAGCTGCTGCAGCCCGTAACGTTAGTTGCCAGACACGCACACTCCATTTCACTGACTAGAGCACGTTCAGTGCCTCAAATGAGGAGCTGTTTACGTAGAGCACAACAGCAGAGCACTGTTGAATGCTTCCAGTCCGTTTATAGATGGTGTGCTGTGTCAGTATCGTCACCAGAACTGCGCGTCTGCTGAACCTTCCCCGCGCGTCGCCCACTGCTGCTGGCGAGCTAACGAGAGCTATCGATTGGCCGCGATGTAGCCAGTCAATGACGCATCCCCGGCAGCACACTGTGGAGGCGCTAATGATTTTTATTCTGGTGAAATGTGCTTCGCCATTAACTTGTTGGCACCCATGGTGATTGGACCCTCTCTCTCTCTCTCTCTCTCTCTCTCTCTCTCTCTCTCTCTCTCTCTCTCTCTGTCTTTTGTTCTCTCTGTGTCTTCTCTCTTGCGCTCTCTCCCCCTCTCTCTCTCCCCCGCTGTCTCTTGCTCTCTCTAACCCCCTTTCCTCTCTATCTCTCTCTCTCTCTCTCCCTCTCCCTCTCTCTCTCTTCCCTCTTCCCTCTCT
>JAODUE010026601.1:0-22448 GCA_027564755.1 Amblyopsis hoosieri
CATAGTGATCGTGGGGATCAGGCACTGGAAGGTGCAAACTCCAGAATGGGTCGTCTGCAACAGTTGCTGTTTGACAGCGAGAACACGTCGTGGTACGATGTGTTAACTGTCCATGGAAGATCTAAACACAGAATTAAAACCGTGGGATAATAACCATTTAATGTAGATTCAACAAGAGCAACTTCCATGCATAGAAACCATATAGCGTGGAGAGTGAGTGTGCTCCTACTTGTGATGCCTCAGGACTTGTCATACGAAGAATCTTCTCATAGTAATCAGCAGCGTCCTGTTGTTTATATACTGGAGGTTGGGTGATAAAGTTTCATTAGTCAACATGTAAGCTTCATTATCAATTTTTTATTGTTTGCAGTAGAGCATCTCACCATCTTCAATTCCCAGTCTACATGTGATATCACATGTCTGTTCTACACGTGTCTTCAAACCATCAAACAATGTGTTTAGCTGAACATCAATGTAGGACGTGCTGGCATTTGCATTGCAGTGACTACAGAACAAAAAGCAAAAAATGTTTGAGATGATATTAGATTAGTAGGATAAAACTAAGATACATTACAGCAGTTTTTCTTTTATTAGAGACACAAACCTTTTCACTGCCTCTCTGAAGTCTTTGGTCATGTAAAGCACCTGCAGCACACTGTTTAAGTAACACGTTGCTCCTTGGTTTCGTAACCCATGGTATTTAATAGACGTGTCTGCTGGGTGTTACAATATTACAGTATTAGGAAGTTAAGTTGACATTATTTACAGATAAAAGTTACTTTGGAAAAGTCCTGCTTGGCTTCACCTGATACTGAACTGTGAGATTGAAATCCAACAGAATTTTCAACAGAAGCTGTAGGCGCTATTAGATCTCTTTCCTCAGCTCACTGTATTTCATTGGCTGTCTCAGTTTTGCCTCCCAAGTTCTACACAGACACCCTGTGTGGACGCTTCACTCCCCTGCACCAAGCTTAAAGTGTACATTCTCTGTGATATATTCTTTGAATCTTCTGTTGAATCAGACTTTTATGGAAGTCCGTTTACGGCTCACAATTCTGACTTTGTTTTTGCAAAACAGGTCACGCCAATTCCTCTTCCTCTTAGTACCAGTAACCTAGGTAACATAGTCTCTCTGAGATACACCAAAACACCAGAAATGTTGGATGACTGGGATTATTATCCTTCAGAGAAACTGTCCATCAGAGCCTGTGTAACGGTGGCCAGGTAGCTGTGCAGTAAATTAATCCTCACTCTCCGATACCTCATAGGACGCTCACGCGACGCAGGTGCCCGTGGGTTTTTGGCCTGCCTTGTAGGAGCATCCGCTCTCTGCGTGGGATCGATTCCCTGAGGGGGACGGACGATCTCCGTAACACCCGCATTCATATGAAGGTTAAGTCATGGCATCTTTTTATTTAATCTGAGATCCTTTTTGTTTTACCTACAGCATTTACTTTCTCACAGATACCCTTCCTTATGGTGTTTATTCTTGTTACATTCACGTCTCTGCTGTAGCTCACCAATATGTTAATTTGTCTCTTCCACCAACACCTCTAATTCCATCGCTTACGGTCAGACTGATTTTCGTCCCTACAGCGTCTCCACAGCAGGAAACCATTAAAACACGCAAACTTCTCATTTAAATACTGCTATTCTTAGTTAGTTACCCGTAAATTACGTAATAAAATAACAATTTAGTTAGTAAATCCGGCCCTATTTATACTTAGTTAGAAAACATCTTGATGATTACATAAAGATGTAATGTGTTAAATTATATTTTTGACAGATATCAGAATAAATCATAGATTTCAAAATTGCTAAATATGTCCCAGATTACCTATATTCACCCGACATGGGGCCCCGGCTGGGTCTCTGCTTTGCTTTGCACCACCCGCACCATCTTCTTCTACGGCCTCCAGACACTTTCTCTTTCTTAGCTCTGCATCATCTTTATCACCACAGTCTTCAGTCACATGTTTCTCACTGTAGCCTGATGGTGGTTCACACTGATCTGTCTGCTGGGATTCATCCTCACCTGTCCTGCTTCCTTCTCCTGTCTTAGCCACAGACACCTGACTTGGGGTTACTGGTCCAGGTTGCTCTCCTCCCACTGTAGACTCCACAGAGGTCCTCTGTGTGTCACCCTGGGTATTCCTCTGCTCTAAATCTGACTTTTTGATGTCCACACCATCCATGCCTCCTAGTTTGTCTGTAGCAATGTGGGCATCCACTTGATTGGTTGCACCATACATAAGTTGATGGTTTTCACCAGGATCTGTATTGATTGGATCTCTTTCCTCAGCTCCCTGTATTTCATTGGATGTCTCAGGTTTAACTTCATGTTCTACGCTGTGTGTTGTTTTGCATTGCTTTGCATCACCCACGCTGTCTTCTACAGCCTCCTGACACTTTCTCTTTCTTAGGTTGTCATTAGCCATCTCAGCATGGTCACTGATAGGACGTTGTTGGTCATCTGAGGATTGGTCGGCCAGTCGGTTGGTTTCTTGAGCTGATAGAGCATGCACTATGAGAAGACATTGAGAAGGCATGACATAGGTTTATCTAAAGCTGAAGACATTAGTGTGAATATTGAAACTATGAAAACTTACTCTGCTGTTTCCTGTAGAAAAGGAGATGAGCACTCTGGGACCTAAAGGAGGAGATGCCTGAATTAGATATGTTTACATGCACGCTATTCACTACAGAATGAATCTAATTCATCATTATTCTGAGTATTCATGATTGTATGACTGTATACAGGGCAGGCCCCAGCTCTTATGGGGCCCTAGGCAGGACAAATATAATAAGTAGTGTACAAAAATGATTTATTCACTTACCTACGTTTAAAATAAAAATATTAAAATGATTGTACTGTCCTGTACATATAAATGTTAAGCAATAAATAATAATAATAATAATAATAATAATAATACTGTTTCAATTTCTTTTAAACAATAGGCTGATTTTTTATTGATAGATTTATAGATTGGCAGTCAAAGCCGTTTTTTTAGATCGAATTCTTGAATTCTTGACTATACGGGATCACCCACAGCTTCTACCATTTCGCTTTTAGAGAAGATTAAATCTGTATGACGCTTACATGGTCCTCTTCTGACCAAGTCAGTTCTTACTGTTTGACAACACAGGTGGCCAGTTAGCTGGATCAAGTAACTGAATATTACTGATAAGATCTGATCATATCCCTGGATTGTATAGGCCTACAGCTAGAGCGATTCTGTGTTCCACTGTAATGATCATTTGGTTCAGGAACAAAAGGATCTAGAAGACAATGTTGATTTAGCCCAACGTGGCATAGTGTCACTCCCCAACATTAGAGTGAACAATTGGAGAGGGTGGATGTCTTCCATCACCTGCAGTGTATTCAGCAGAGGGTCCATGTTGCATCACTTTGTTGGCTCTGAATATTTGAGCCATCCATATCTATATATATTATTTAATTTAAATCTCTTTCACTTTGCAGATATTTGTCTTTTTGCTGTTATTTTGAGGATTGTATGATGTTATGTTATTACAGTAGGCAATGTGTGGTTAGAGTCTACTAAATGGCAACATATAGGCTACAGGTGGATTCATAAAATTATATTTATAATAATTAGCTAGCTACAGTATAAGTCAATACAACAGGAGCTACTGTAGCCAGATATTTGCATGGGTTGAAATAATATAGACACACTTAGCAACAAATCTTAATAAAATAAGGATTGTCTGTTACATCGCACTTCTAGCCCTTTGTGCCTCTTGTCCTTGTTTACTCTGCATCTTCTTCTACATAAATAAAACAGTCTTACACTATGCCAACTGTCCTTAATTTCCCGAGTGGCCCAGACGATAATGTGGGGTGAAGCGTGTAATGCAAATGATCAGACAGATATTTTCAAATGACTATCGAAATAATATATTTAGGTATTCGGCGGCCCTAGAGACCGCCTAGTTCCCCTGTACCACGGGCCGGCCCTGACTGTATCCTAAATTGCCCCTCTACTCGGGAATAATAAAGACTACCATGACCCTTGACCCTTATGATGTTCCTGTAACAGTAATCAGTATGGGTCAACGTGTGGGTGAGCAGTGGCACAAAGAAACAAGCAGATGTTTACCTCTGTATTTCACTGTACAGCTGTAGTGGATCAACCTGTCAATGGAAAGTCAAATTGGGCACCTCAGTATTGTCACTGGATCAGGCACAATGTGGTGCTAGAAGTAGGGCTAACATGCTGTCTGTGGAGATGACCTGTCTCACCTCTGTGACTGTGACATCATCAAACCAGTACCATCTACCATGGTCATCGTCATCCAGGGACTTGATTCTAGCTGTGTAGCCTCCTGCTTGCAGATCCCCATGATGATCCACAATGGCGTATAGCTCATATGCCTGTTTCTAACCACAGGTGTTGTGGATGAAGACAACGAAAACACATGAGCTATGGTGGTCCCACCACTAGAGGGCCTAACAATCTTACAAGGCAGCAAGTCATTATTAAACTCCTATCTACAATAAAGTATATTCTGTTGCAATAAGTACAATATACAGTACATTCATATACCTGTGGCGTGTGCAGTGTATCAGGGATGTCCACACTGCTGTTTATTTTGACATGTGTCATGGACTGGTAGTCAAAGTCAAACCTCTTCAGCAGCAACACCAGAACCTCTGGCTGATCCTTTAGCTCACATGCCTGGTTAAGATATACATTACACATACAAGAGGTGGAATAAACTATGTGGTCAAAGAAAAAATGAGTCTACAATATCACTTAAAATGAAACGGTATAAAATACTAATGAATACTAAATGCATTTAAAAAAATAAATTAACTACTGCACAAAAACATTGCAAATACAAGAGGTGAAAACATATTCTGATAGATTATAGAAAGAGTATGAATTAGTCTACATAATATATTATAAATCAAGCATAGCGATAGTTTAGGCAGGCCACAAAGTCCATCTTTTTGCTGCTCTCCTTGTCTAGGGCTTTCAATGTACGCGCATGGAAAGGGCTTTCCTTGTATTGAAGAGCAGGGAGCTCCCAGAACAGAGCCACACCTCCAAATATAAATAAAATACTTATTTTGCCTATAGTGGTCCTGACTGAATTTAATTTGTGTAACTTATCGCACTAAATATAATATTGCTGCCAAAACCATATACTGTATACATTACATAATTAATACAACTACTATCTTGCAAGGCCATTTTTATAATATGTTCTGTTTTTAACACCCATCATCATATTATAAGCCCACATTCAGCTTGTCCACAAGACTGTCAGTTACTTTATTTTAAAAGTACATCCTATATACTATTTATTTTATCCCCTATTGTTACCATGATCATATTATTTTCTATAACTTACAATAGTTGCATCTTCTTTAGAGTCACACGTGTCGCAATACATCTGGTTATCTCCATTGACCCTCTCAGGCCTGAAGAACATGTCAAAACCATCCCTCTGTAAACAGAAAGAAGAACAATGTCAGTTCACTAATGAGAGCATCATGTTACTAGAGACCAGTATCTTATGTGTGTAGGCCTAAGGGGTTGTCCATGTGTCCCACCACATCATAGACTGTGTGGGGATCATCAAGGGGGATACTCCAGAATGGGCTGTCTGCATCAGATGATGTTTGACAGCCGGAGCACGTGGTGCGATGAGTTAACTGTCCATGGAAGATCTACAACACACAGAATTAAAACAGTGGCTAATGTACATGCATCAAGAGCAACTGTTGAGTAAGTGTCCATGCATATAAGGCCTATAGAGTGGAGAGTCCTACTTGTGACGCCTCAGGACTTGTCATACGAAGAATCTTCTCATAAAGATCAGCAGCTTCGTGTTTTTCATACACTGGGGGTTATATTGTTTCATTAGACAACATGTAGGAAATATTAAACTTGTTTTACTAATTCACATTATATCATCTCACCATCTTTAATTCCCAGTCTACATGTGATATCACATGTCTGCTCTATTTGTGTCTCCAAACCAGCAAACAGTTTGTTTAGCTGAACATCAATGCAGGGTGTCCTGGGAGTTTCATGGCAGTGACTACAGAATAAAAAGAAAAAAATAATTATAGATGATATTAGATTAGTAGTATAAAACTAAGATATATTACAGCAGTTTCTATATTGAGAGCAGTGTCATAGTGAGAGACAAACCTTTTCACGGCCTCTCTGAAGTCTTTGGTCATGTACATCACCTGCAACACACTGTTCAAGGAACACGTTGCTGCTTGGTTTCGTAACCCATGGTATTTAATAGACGTGTCTGCTGGGTGTTACAATATTACACCAATATTAAATAACTTAGTTAACAACATTTGCAGACAAAAGTTTCTGAAACCTTATAGAGAACAGAATGCCAGAGTGTTTCATGTATCCACTAGGTGGCGGTCTGTCCATGTATATTAGGTCAGCTCTGGGATAAACGACACCTCATATTATAAGAAACTGAATTAAAATCTTTGGATTTGTTTGTGCACGTAAAATTCTAATATGTGCTCAAAACATTTTTGAGAAATAAAAAAATGTTCTTCTTCCAAAGGTGTGACCAGGGGTGCAGATGGCGGGGTACGGAAAGGACACATTCTCCCATAAGGGTGTGTGTGTGTGTGGGGGGGTTTACAGAGACATTTTATCTAGTGTACCTTCCAGGATTATAACCTGGGTGCACATCCATAGTTATATGCATACTGGAAACCTACAGTGTGTCTAAACAATGCAACCAATTTGCACCACACCTTAATAGTCCTATTGTAGGTTACACAGAATGAAACTTAATTATTGTGTTGATTCTTGTTCATCCATACAGATAAGGTCATAAACATCTATTAGCATTTGAATGTATAAGACATCCTTCCCCTCCAAACAAAACAAAAATGTTAACTTATTGGCCTATTAAAGATGACGTTTCGTCTTGCCTTGAGTTGAAATGGATCGCTCGTTCTTTAAAACGGTTTTCATACTGGGTTTTCTTTTGCGTGCACAGACCGACTATGCACAAACTACTATTAATATTCTTGTCATATAGGCTATGGGTGTCAACTTCAAGGAGCTACAGGCTAGCCTATGTCGTCAACCAAAAGAGAAACGAAAATAAACATTTAGTCAAGAGATTTCGTCCTAATCTCTTCTAGGATACTAGAAGAACTTTCATAATACAACCCATTTCGTGTTTCCTATTCTTGGTTCTACATAGGATATCCAATATAATTTACAATGTGTGGAGACCACGACAAATATCCTGTAAATATTTCATGAGTTATTGAAATTGCCTACCTTGAGATCTTAAAGATTTGCGCTCAGCGCTCATATCGGACAGCTCCATCGCTCACCCCCGCGCATGTCTATGGCGTCTCCAGCAACGTTATAAAGGTATGAACGCAACTTATAATTTACTTTCGATTTTATGGACACTTTCCATTCAAAGACACATGATGTGACATAGTAGGCTAACTGAGCCTATTACAAAATTAGCACCTGAAGTTGTATTCATTAATTAATTGCATGATATATATGCCATTTCACAAGGCTAGGTCATAGTTGGCCAAATGAAAGTTGTATTTTTTATTTATTTTATTCTACAAGTCATAATAGGTTAATATTTGGCTAGTTATTAAATAATGGGTGTATAGGCCAATTAACACAATGTAGGCCTAACCTATCGGCTACATCGTTTGATAGAGAGCCTATTTCTGGTCCGTTCTTTAGACCTATCATATTCTTTCATGTAGCATGTGTCTGGAATACCCATAGGCTAAGTGTGAAAGGGAGGGTATTATCGTAAAAACAGGCAGAGCACGCGTGTTCATAGTTCCTGTTTCATATGCTACTTTGACGGCGAATCTCCTAGGCATATCTGACACAATGTCCACACAGCAACAGGGAGGAAAAATATACGATCCCAATGACACGACTCTCAAATTTGTCAATAAGCGGGATGACATAGATCCACATCGTAAGTAGGCTTATGGGCTATCTGAGTAGCCACTTTTTTTTGTTGTCGTAATTTACCTTATGCTCAATTCATGCTCATTATAGTAGGCTATTTCACGAATTGTATGACTGCTTCACACTGCTGTGACTGTGTATACAGTAGCATATTACTTGGTCATTCAGTGCAGCCAATCATAAAACTTTATAACCAACCATGATCCTGGTTGATGCAAACAAATAATATACATTAAATATACAAATGAAATGCGTTTAATTAATACATTATTATTATTATTATTATTATTATGTCAAGTTTGTTAATCTTGCGCTATTGTTGTTCACCATCTCCAGAAGATGGCGACAAGTGTCTCCGAGCAGAGATGTCCTGTGGCCACGCAGTCACACCAGAGTCTCTGACAGGATGGTGCCTCAGCTTGTTGGATCAGGTCAGGTTTGCTGCCATCTATCGGTTATTTGACTTGATTACAGAACTCACTGAAATACGACCTTCGGTTTTCATTCAGCTAGCAGCCGATTTTTGTAATTAGCGGTATAGTAGGCTATTGTTAGTCACTGTGAATGTGTTCTTACAGATTTGGTTCCAGAATATATGTATTTTTCCCAGGCTCTGATTGGGAGAGAAATTGTTGAGGTTAATTTGTTGATTTCTACTAGAGCTATATTGTGACTAATTACAGGCTGGGATAGCCTGGCTCCGCCCGACTTTGCCCTTAGCAAAAAGAAAAAATGCTGAGATTAGGCTACGGATATTAACGTTTTCGCAGTCACCCTGCTGGCGGACCAATCAGGATGGGTTTGTGTGAATTTGTTGAAGTTAAGCACGCTTTGAAATGGTGGGAGAGCTAGATGAAGCGATCGAAACAGTTGTAGCATTTCCGATTGATGAAAGGCTGTCCAATCGTTTCAATATAAACCAGAGGTCTATGCCCAGTAGGAGTCAAAAACACTTCCCAATGGAGTGTGGATTTTTGGTCTGGTTACACCAGGCTAGGCTGAGGCTAGATATCAGGGAAACTACAGTAGGCTGCACAAAATAACAAATATTGTTAAATATTTTTGTTTTATATATTGTTAAATATTGTTACACCTTGTTAAAAATAACAAGGTGTAAAATATTAACCTGCACTTTATAACATTTTGCATTAATGACCCACTTGGCTCCCAATCACAAATGTTACACACAAGCACAGAAAAATGAATTGCACAGAACACTTGTTATTTTCCTTCTCAGTCGTTATTTTTTTTTTCTAGTCTCAATATGTAGCCTAGTTGTCTGAGCTCACAAAGTAGATTACCGTGGATGTTTTCTACGTTAAGTGCTGGAGTTTTTACTTTTGTGAATGGGAAAATGGGTGGTTTTGACTTTGCTTATTATTATCTTCACAGTCATTACTTCCTGGAGGCCTATTATGAAAAACACTTTTTGTAAAACAGAATTAAAAAAATAAAAATACAGCATATGTTATTTACCAGGAAAACAATCACAAATTGTCAGTGTTGATCTGGTAACTGTATGCGCTAATTTTGTTAAAACTCAACCAGGAAAAGTTTGGGAACACCTGGGTTAGGCTATAGACGAATGTGGCGATTGATTTGTGGGTCGATCCATTGCTGCAGTATGAACCTTTAGCAGAGAACCGTCACAGCTATAGCACTTTTTCACAGGTCTCTGTTAACCCAAAAAACAATATATTTGAAGGCAGTGGAATTTTGACATTACTACTTTCTGAAAGAATGACACTAGGGATGTCACGATACCAGACATTTAGTAGTCAATACCAATACCGGTGAAATTTTACAGATTTCGACACCACAGGGAAAATAATTTTTTTTGTTTAAACTCATGGGCTCTAGCCTGGGTCGCCAGCTGTCTGTTACCATGTACTTTATCTAGTACCTGCTTTGTCGAGGTTCCAAGCAAGCTGAGGCGATACCAAAGTGTAACGTGACAACAATGCAGACTACTATTGGATTAAATTGTCACTTCATCATTGCGCAACACGGACATACATACGGCAAACTGAAGCAACCTTTTTTTATTAAATGTCAAAACGCAATACCACGCCGTGATCAATTGAGGAAGTGCAGATTGTTCTCGGTTGTCGGCATAATCAATGTTATCTAGTGAGAGCTGGACAGGGCAAATCACAGGGTTGTACAGTATATCACAGGCTTTACAGGGTTACTATGTTTCAGACGTTCAGTACGAGTTGCTGTGACGTATACTCGTGAATAGAGTAGGATGAGACCAATGTGGAAATGGCTGTTTGCTATTGTTTATCACTATTGGTACAATATTAACAGTTTTTGTTTTTTATTTTGAGTGTAAAAATGTGTTTTCTGTAGGGCCAGTACCAATTCAGATGCCCTGCCCTTATGGAAGATACTCAACAGATGTGTGGTGCTATATGGCCTTACCCAGAGGTGCGCAGGCTGGCATTGTTGACGATTGAGGAGATGCAGTGCTTTGAAGAAAGCATGGCCCGCCTGGCTGCAGCGGAATATTGTGAATTCAAATCAGTGAGTGTGCCAATATTGTGTTCTGTTAAAAGTCTACACAGTGAAATTATGAATGAAATTATATATTTCTAATCATTAGCTACCAAACTCCCTCTCAAACAGTGTCCAGGATGCGAAACCTGCGTGGTGAGAGAGGACCTCACCAACCTGTGTGTGCAGTGTGCGATCTGCACAGCAGACAAGAATCAGGACTTCCACTTCTGCTGGCAGTGTCTGAAGGTGTGGAAGGGTCGAGCTCCCCGCTCTGACCGCTGTGACAACGATGGATGCATGGACCAAGACCTGGAACTGCTGAGGAAATGCAAGAACACCACCCTTCCCCAGGTCCGAGATGTAGATGCCTGCCCCTCCATCCGGGCCTGCCCCACCTGCGGCCAGATAGTGGAGCACGACGGGTCCGGTTGCAAGAACATCATCTGTCCGCGCTGTCAGATTGAGTTTTGCTTTGCGTGTCTGAAGATCAGCCGGCACTGCTTGGAGACGAGCACGTATTTCATAGCCTGCAGTGACGGGGTAGCCCCGAGACAAACCTCCATACCTGTATGGCGTAGAAAATGAATGGGAAGATATTGTAACGTAAACTACAGTATATCTATACTTTATCTACTGTTGCTTATAAATGGTATATATGGACTGCATTTATATAGCGCTTTTATTCAAAGTACAATGCATGCAATTGGTCTGTGAGTGTCTATGGTCACCAAATCAGTGAAGATAGAAAAGCGGCGTCAGTTAAAATGGAAACGCTTAATCATCATCATCATTATCATCATCATCAATAATATTGGATGTGTCAAAATTAAGTCTTATTTTGCCTCATATTCACACACACATTCATACACTGATGGTGATTGCTTCCATGCAAGGTGCGACCAACCACCGGGAGCAGTTGGGGGGTAGGGGGTTAGGCACTTTGCTCAAGGATGCTTAGAGGTAGGTCAACACTGGGGTTCAAACCCACAAACTTCCACCCAGACCACTCGACCATCCTGTCCCCATATAGATCTGTCAAATAACTAGCGTATAAGTATCAGTGGCGTGTTCTCCTGGAAGCCAAGTGAAGCTGGGCTTCCTGTGTTTTTTCAGACTGTAGTTGCCAGTTTTATCATATTTAGTTTTAGTAATTCTGTGCTGTTTCTTGTAGCAACAGCACAGTGTGATCTCTTAGTTTCTCATATAGTAGCCTGGCTATACTACGAGTGAAACGGTGCCCCCAAACTGAATGGCGAATGTGTGGTGAAACACGAACACCTGAATTAAATCGGAGAGGAGACAAGGCAGGGTTTTCGTCCCTTGGTGTTCGAAATGTGTAATATTAGCCAACCAAATTAGGCTAGCTTCAGTTGTATCAAACTGTGATTAGTCAAGCCTATCCAGAGGAAGCCAGATTCCTGTGGCGCTGTCCTTTCCCTTGACGACAGTGAGCAGGCCTGATATTTACTACTTGGATCATGTTTAAAGGAATGTATTTCTAACATATATAACATATTTCCAAGTAAATATCTGTATTTGCTTTACACAGACTTTAAGCTTTCGAGCCCTGCATTCGCTTATCACAAGATTTGGACGCGAGTTCTTCTTGGTGAACTTTTTTTTGTCCTTCAGTTATGATTTATTTTTTACGCTTTCGATCCCAGCAGTGTTGTAATATACAGTTTTTTTTCTCCGACGCTAACATCCATTTGTCCAATCTGTAGTCATATTTTCAAAACAACACAATTGGCCCAATAATGATAAGATAGCAAATTCGATAGTAAGCATCGCAAAAAACTAAAGTATTTTTTGTAGCTGATTGTCTGTAAAACATCTCACTCTCCTGTGACGCTTTTGGTGTAGGAGCAGGTGCAGTTCTGGAGTGCTTGACCACAGATAACGTTTAATTACAAACAAACACGTATTCTTGTTGTGGCCTGTGTGACCATGTACTAGTATACCATCACTACAGTATACTGTGTATATACTGTATGTATTTCTGTCTAAACCCCTTATTGACTTAACACCTGCCCAGGGACTACAGTTGAAAATGAACCTGTATAGCTAAACTTGCAGATTTACAGAAATGTTTATTAATGTGTACCTGCTAACTTAAACCGAATAAAAAGAAAAGAAAAAAAGATGTTCTACAGAAAGCTAAGAAAAGCACTCAACCATTCCATTGGTCTGTAGGAGGGGTGTGACACACAGAGAGAGACAGGAGGGGGCCTCTTTTGGCAACACATGACTGAAGACACAAGGATATTGAATAAAGGCATCCTATATTGTGTTATGTTGTTGTTATTAATATTGCACACCCATTACTTTACTCGTGGACAAATTGTGAAAGTAACAAGACCAAACAAGGTTTAATTCAGCTGATAGACCCAATAATAACATCATATGGTTTCTGACTTCTCCACCATTAGCTGGGAGGGATAGACAGTTACGGGACAGTTATATACAGTATGAAACCTTTAAACATCTTGGCTTATTTCACGTAAGACAATTCAACACATTAGACATTTTAAGAAATACATTGGTTACCCACAAGAATACATTTAATAATCCCCAAGATATGACTTGACAGTCAACCTCAATACAATACAGTCAATGGTAGTCAAAAGATTTTTGACCCCCATCATGGCTATGTTTGCATTATGGGACCCGTGAAAACAGTAACGTAGGGAACAGGAGTACAGTGGAAACTACGTCCACAGCCATTTAGCCCAAAGTTCATGCTGTGTAGCGTTTTTTTGTCATACTTATACATACACATGTTATTGATTTATCTTTTTTTTATATTTGGTTGCTGTTTGGTATATTTAATGCACCCCTTTATGATATATTGGGGCTATATATCTACTATTAAAAATACAAATGTTCAATCTCTTTAAGTCTTATCTTTCTACTCTGTGTGTATATCATTCATCGTTTAGATTCTGTGAATGCACAGATTTGATTGGCGGAGTTGCTTCATGTGAGAAGATGTACAGTGCACAATTGGTCTGTGAGTTTCTATGGTCACCAAACCAGTGCCGTGAAGATAGAAAAGTTAAAATGGAAACGCTTAATCATCATCATCAATAATATGGGATAAGTCAATTTCCCTCCGGAGGGAAAAGAACCTCAGGGTGCGCAACATCCGGCGGCGGTTCTCAACCTGCCTATTAGCGGCCTCTGTCTCTGTCACACGGGGGATGGAGGTTTGTCTCGGCGCGACACTGCATCGTGTCCCCGTGCACTGCTTCAGACACATAAAGCAAAACGTATCATGACAGCAGGGACAAGTGATGTTATTGCACCCAGACCCGTCATGCTCCACTATCTGGCCGCAGGTGGGACAGGCCCGGATGGAGGGGCAGGCATCAGCTCCTCGGACCTCGGGAAGGGAGATGGTCTTGCAGTTCTTCAGCAGTTCCAGGTCTGGGTTCATGCACCCCTTGTTGTCACAGCGGTCAGAGCGGGGAGCTGGTCCCTTCCACACCTTCAGACACTGCCAGCAGAAGTGGAAGTCCTGATTCTTGTCTGCTGTGCAGACCGCACACTGCACACGCAGGTTGGTGAGGTCCTCTCTCACCACGCAGGTTTCGCACCCTGGACACTGTTTGAGAGGGAGTTTGGTAGCTAAGATTAGAAATATGGAAGTTTCACACTGCACCTTGTAATGCACCCAACTCATATTTTTACACTGTAATATATTTCATAGAACATAATATTAGGACACTCACTGATTTGAATTCACAATATTCCGCTGCAGCCAGGCGGGCCATCTTTTCTTCAAAGCACTGCATCTCCTCAGGCGTCAACAATGCCATTCTGCGCACCTCTGGGTAAAGCCATAGAGCACCACACATCTTTTGAGTACCTTCCTTTAGGGCAGGGCACCTGAATTGGTACTGGCCCTACAGGAAAAGCAAAAACAAACCTTCACACACAAAATAAACTATTAAAACGTGACATTTTCATATGCAGATGTGTGAAAAGCATCATACAGACACTTGCTGGGATAGCTGAGAACTGAAGGAGTGGTGTTTATAATGAAATCAAACCTGACCTGATCCAACAAGCTGAGGCACCATCCTGTCAGAGACTCTGGTGTGACTGCGTGACCACAGGACATCTCTGCTCGGAGACACTCGTCGCCATCTGCTGGAGCTGAGGTGAACAACAATAGCACAAGGTATAGCAGTTTTCTGGTTGGTTTGGCTGCATTGAATCACCTAGTCCTATGATGAAAATTGTTATTATTATTATTAATTATGGTAATTATGAAAAAGCAAGTTGCCCAATTAATAAATTACGTCTACTTTTAAGAGCAATGGTGAGCATAAAGGTGTATGAAACACAGAAAACAAACATCACTGCAAATGGAAAATGATTTAATGCACATACTGAGCTAGAAGAAAATGTGTAATTGACGGTACTTACCATATTGACTTAAGACACTTGGCATACTGACATATTTGAATCTCGTGTCATTTGGCGCATATGCTTTTTTCCCCTTCTGCTGTGGGGACATTATTGTGTGTCAGATTTTACATGAATGTAGGAGCCATAAAACAGACACATTTCTCTGCCTTAAATAAAACTGCATTTCTTTATCAACTTTCAATCTTTCACTTTGTTATTGTGTCCAGGTAGTAAATTAAAGATGTATTAAAGAATACAATATTGCCTGTGTTTAGATTTATACTGTATATAAGCCTAGTGTAGTTCACTAATAGGCTAGTATTTACATAAAATGTTAAACAGCTTTCATTTGGCCAGCTAGTTTTTCTACAGTTTCAATCTGCAGAACATTTTTATTTTCACATAGCCAAGTTGTCATATACTGTTCTAATGATGACGAGCTGGTTATTGAAACTGATATAGTGCTAACATAATTAAATTAAAACAAATAGTATTCTAACAATCGGAAAAGTTTGATATGGTTGGAGTAAAAAGTGAAATTATTACTCTTGCTAGTGCAAATTGAATGATTGACTGGTGCTTGATTCCATATGAAGACAGCGATTCATCATCCTCCAGCTCAATGTCTCTGAAGATGAGCCGCACCTTATTCAAATCGAACCCTATAAGGAATAATTCACAACACTATAGGCCATTTGCAGTTGGCTACATCATAATTTCAAAAACTGCAGTAGCATACAATGTAGTAGTACCGTAGGCCTATAGGCTATTGTTTTTGTCAAAGTCAAATACTGTACATCATAATAGGCTACTTTTAACTTCTTACACAAAACATTTTTTTTTCTAAGCCGTCAGATCTTACCTTGTTTTTCAGCAATCTTGCTCTTCAGCTGACGGACTGTCATACAGCGCATATCATCTTCTTTGTTGCATAGGTCAATAGTAGTTGCGTTATTTCTCAGCCCCTTTATAACAACTTGGTAGATCATTTTCACAGATTTTCTTTTTTTGGAGACGTTATAGAAGCAGAGCGATAAGACATCTGTCTTGCTATGTGGTATATGTGACTATGCGTAACGTTCTGTTCTGGTGATACTTGGTAGTGAATTAATGTATGCTTTCGTTTTCTTGTTTGACCGGTTTGAGTCATGTGACCATGTTACACTAGGCTAGGTATATCTTGCTGTGATAGAGTTCTGGTAGGCTACTTGTCTCTATTAAAAGAGACAGTTATCCTTCTAGATCCGATGTCACCTTATACAACGTGTTTACTTGATGACTGATGGCTGGTTCAGTCTGTAACCTATTGCTGACAAACATAGTAAATGCAAAATGAATGTCAAGGAAAGATAAGGCTGTAAGGCTTTACTTAATGATGAATTAATACATTTACAAAATATTAAAATACAGTGTAAATACAATAAAGTGCAATGTAACGTGTTAAGTCGTCTATACATTTTTAGTAAATAATCAAATAAAAATTCACTCATTCATTTGTCATTTAAACATTTGATATTTCCCAAATCTGTTTTATGTCTACAGTATCAGTAAATTATTAACTAGGTTAGGGTTAGCCTATTTAAAGTACAATACAACTCAAATCAAGCTAATTAAACATTATTTGTTTTAGTGAGTAAACTATTATAATAAAAAATAAATAATAACAATAATAAAAAAATACAAATATTTTCAGTCAGGGGATCCAGGTGGGCCAGTAAACTACAAAGACTGTGCAAGGCTTTGAAAGTTAACAACATTTTTAAATGGGTGCAGAATTTTCTTGGGAGCCAGTGTAGAGAAGATCAAATGGGTTACATATAAGATTGCTTGCTTGTTTGTTAAAAGACGATCTGCCGCATATTGAACAGTGTAGAGGATTTATGGATTTTTTATTTAAACAGAAAATAAGAGAATTACAGTAATCAATAAAATTATTTGGTCCATTTCAGATTTAGTGAGCACTGAACGTAATTTAGCAATGTTTCTTAATTGGAAATAACAGGAGCTTATACGTTTGCTAATGTGCTTGTCCAATGAGAGAGAATTGTCAAGAATCATAACAACATTTCTGATATTATTCTGAACATAGTAATTGAATGGTCCCATGTGCTCTGGAGTTCTGGAGCAAGTATAAGTGCCTCAGTCTTTTTTATCATTTAGCTGAAGGTAATTTGCAGCCATTCAAGTTTTACTATCCTCTAAACATTTGTTTTTATTGATCAGTTGGTTATAATTTTCAGGTATAAAAAAACAATATAACTGAATATCATCTACATAAAAGTGATACGAGATGCTGCAATAACGGTTGATAATCTACTGGTGATTGTTTCTCGAGCGTATAGGCCTATGCATATCCTATTGTTCTATGGGCATATTGTACTGTAGCTGTACTGGTAAGAGCATTTATTTCACATAATTGCCATCACACTATTTAGATATTGTAGGGCCTAAAACATTGTTGAGTAGACTACAAGGCAGACTTGAACAGTAACACTACATTAAGAATTCGGCTTCAGGTACAGTAGTTCAGTCATTTGTAGAATGTCAGGTTTCGCTCTCCATTTCTGGCAAACTTTCATCACTTCTTCCTGGAGAATCCACTATCCATTGTATTTTTGCAAAGCCACACTCAGAGCCCATCTATTTATAAGTCTGGCACTCCCCCTTGTGGAGATGAAGATAAAGTCCACTGACGATAAAGGAAGCATAATGTAAAATATCAACCTTCATTATAGTCACGTGTTTTGTTATAAAACAACAACCCCCACCTTCCAGTACAGAAAAAGAAAGTAGAAGTATCCCAGCACGTAAACAAGAGCCAAACTGGGTCCCACGACGTGTAGTGACGCAAGCATTTATGAGAAGAACCAGGTACTTTCCTCTGCCATAACAGACAAACAGAAGATTGCATGCAATTAAATCTTGGTTTTGGTTTCTGTTGATAATTGGAATGACAGCGGAATTATATTTCAAATGTTTTTTATTACTCAATAATTTTGTTGTATGAGCATTGATTGAGACTTGTTTGCATGTTATAATATGTGTAAATGGTTTAAACCAGGTACTTTCTTCTTCCATAACAGAACTTACTGTTACTTTGATGCCAACTTTACAATGGGTGTGTTTCACAGTTTTCTGTTGGGTGGATTGTACCTGTAGTCGTTTTAGAACTGTTCTGGGAGAAGAGACAAAGTTGTTTGTGAATTAGGTGACCCTCTCTGCCATTTTCCTTCGCCAGTGTGCATCCATCTCTGGCCGACGTTAGCTCATGTGCCCAGCACACCCAAGCCACACATGTTTTGTGTTGATCCTTTATCGTTTGCACCTGTGTGTATGTGGGGGTTTATTAGGGTGGGGTTGTCCTTTGATTTACTGTCAGTTATTGATTGTTGGTTACTTTATGGATTAAGACACCTACCCATGGGCATTGATGATTGTGAATAGTCATGTTAGATTTTTGATGACACAATAAATATCATATAAAAAAAACATATATGTTAAGACTTACTGGCTGACTTTATGATTAACATTACAACTAGCAATATTAGCTCGCTATAGCACAAGCGAGTCAGTTTAAACAGGCATTGCTAAGGGTCTTACCCCATGCTACCTTATGGTATGGAGTATTACGCTGGTTGACAAATCAAACTGCAACTGCTGTTACATATATTTAATAATTAATAATACACCAATTTCTATATTTGCAGTTTGTCTTGCTGCTGATGGCAAAGCGCAGGTCATCGATCTAACCACTTGTTATTAACCAGGGGTTTGCTTTAGGGTATTAACTATTAGTCATTTTACATTTACAGCAGCAGACATTTTCCCCAAAGTGACTTAAAATTTGTAGATTTGTTAATAGATGAACAGGTCATTTGCAAATGTATCAACATTCTGTTAGAATAACAACAGCATCATTATATCAGGGCTTACACATTACAGTATTTCATTTAATCTTCAAATATTACTGTTAATAGCCTAAATGATATTGTGTTTAATTTCTCTACAGCAAGGACGTAACAAAGAACAAAACATATTCATTATTTTGGGAGCTTGGGGATCCCTGATCCATGGAAGACTTTGCCCCCCACCATATCATGGGTTGTTGTCTGCATGCATTTGACATCAACTCACAACGTCTGTGATACTCTTTTAGAGGAATGAATTGGTGCCAATTGTAGTAAACAAATATGGGTAATTTGTATAAAGGTTTAAGAACTCAATCTTAAAAAAATCTGTGAGTTATAGTTGCTAAAATGACAAATGACAAAAGGAAGCAAATTACATTTTGGTTAATTAGATTTACCAAAGGAAGCCAAGGCAGATCCTATTTGTTGCAATATGTATTCCTATCATGGACCACGGTCAGACAAATACCTGCAAGATAGTAAAAGTACAAGAAGGCCTACATGTTCAGGATTATGTTCACGTTTTGTAATTGCTTCTTTATATTTAGACTAGGTCTACTTATAGTTATGTAAACATATAATTATTAATGAACAGATGCAGTTAGTAAATGACATATACCTGAGAATCATTGCATTTATGTCAGAACCAATCCAGATCCGAGTCAAAAGTTGGACCCAGACCTGTTTGCGTATCAGGAGAAGACCTCTAGAGTGAGGCTCCTTCAGCGGCTGACAAATAGAGGATCACTCATAATTTATTTATGATCTTCAATAACCTCATTCTGAAACACCCCTTTCACTGCACATATGTTAGCTCCAATGAAGGCCCTTTGAGTAGAACATATTTTGCTAAATATTTTGTATTGCTGGTGGAGGATTGTAGTTTTGTGTTTATGTGAAATTGACCCAAAACATTGTAGGACATTTTCGTGTATTTGCAACATTCATGTTTAATCATAATATATTTTAAATGTTATTCACAAACAATTAGAAACTCCATGGAGTTTCAGGTTGAAGGTCTAAATATTATTTTTCTTTCTCGGTCAATTCGAACACCACACAAGGGTTAAGAAACGTTGATAAATACATAGGCCTATCACTGTTATAACGCTACAGTGGGAGTTATGTGTATGCGAATTCGCTCGCTGTATTCTTTATGATGCCGATCAATTCCAGTACGCAGTCTCCTGTGTCGCGTGTTGGTGCTTTCATTGGCTGTACGCCGAGAAGGCTCGTTTTTCATCATGACGCTTGGGAAGAGAGGGATATAAAAACAACGTGAGGCAGCTATAACTGGCTACACCTTCTCTGACCCTGTATTCAAACAATGCAAGCAGCCATGCTACGAACACTATTCTTCGGCGGTCAAAAATTTCCGACCGTGAGCAAGAAAGAGGTCGGCGACTTGACGTCTGGAAAGTTGAGCGAAGTTGGCGGTGTGAATTCAGAAGTCGAAAAACCACATCGCATACGCCAGACTGACATTCGTAGCTCTGCTTCTGTAACTTCTCCGAAAAACGACAAAAATGGGGAAATGGTCTACAATGTTAAATTAATGGGTTTGAGAAATAAGTCAACTACTATTGGCCTATGCAACACAGAAGAGCAGATGCGCCATATGACAGTCCTTCAGCTGAAGAGCAAGATTGCTGATAAACTCCCTGAAGGTAAGACCAGACGTCTTAAGCAGTGGCGCTAAAGCCAGTTTCAATATTGGGGTTGCTGATATTTTTTGTAATTAGTCTTTAGGGGCAGAGCCTGCCCAATATGGGACCCTAAGTTTAATTTTATTTGGGGACCCTCCACCGCCTCTGCGCTTCCAATAATATGCATTATTTTCAGTGATTGATCAAACGCAGCCCTGCTGTAAATCTAACACACTAATTATTAATAATTATTTATAGCTAGATGTGTTGCTAAAATCATAGCAATGTCAGCCAATATGTTTTTACCCTTCTATGGGTTTTCATCTAAAGGTAGCAAACATGAATGACATGAGTCAAGTGTAACTGCACCCTAAAATGTGTTTTTTGAGCTGTAAACTAAGAAATAGGATTGATCTGTGACAAGTTTAGCATATTATTACTTTTTTCAGTAACTAGTGTAACTAAGTACTGTTTCCGAAACAGTAATTATATTACAATGAATAATACAAGTAACTTACTGTGTTACATTAACAAGATTTCTGGTCCTAGCAAACTTAGGGTAGGCTAATTGAACCAACCTGTCCAATCATCTGGGTTGAGAGGCCGCAATGTTTTCACTTTGGCTGATTGTTGACTCCTCAGGTTAATTACTGTTACAATAAAGAGGATTCAATTCTAAAATGAGCTGGGCTACACAAGTTGTCATTTTTCAGAAGGGGCGAGGCAGGGTAGTAATTGTGAAAGTAATATAGTAATGTAACTAGTAATGTATCTAATTACATTTAATACCCAGTAATAAGTAAAATAATATTATTAATTTTTGAAGGAGTAATAAGTCATTAGTAACGTATTACAATTGTTGAGTAACAACACTGAATGAGACACATTAATGCTGGTGTTAATATTGACAAAAGTCCCGTTTTCATAAAAATCTGCTTTTTATGAACTGAAAACGATGCAGTTACACTTTACAGATGGGATCCCCAATCCTGGTCCTGGAGGGCCCCTATCCTGCATGTTTTAGATGTCTCCCTGCTCCAACACACCTGATTCACATGAATGGGTCGATAGAATCCTGATTAACGAGCTGTTCATATGAAACAGGTGTGTTGGAACAGGGAGACATCTAAAACATGCAGGACAGTGTTCCCCAAGGACCAGGGTTGGGGAACCCAGCTGTAAACTATTAAGGGAAGACTAATTCATATATAACATCGGTCTGGCGAAAGCAATAATAACCTACTGTACATGTCTTGGTAACACACCGTCCAGAACGTTAAATAGCCTGTTTCAACACTAATGATCGCTAGAATCTGACTCACAAATAGCAATCGTAATCATTTTCTTACATTTGTTATATATAAAACGATTGCAATAGGAATTTGTGAGTCAACTTATAGTGATCAGTGTTGATATAGGCAATTTTTTAAGCATATGGACTGTGTGTCAGTTACTGAATATTGCAAATATTACTAATACTAAACTGCCATATAATGTACAGTACGCCATATGCTTCCTTATAGGGGTCGATATTAAAAATGTGCAGCTGATCTTCACAAGCAAGATGCTGGGGGAAGATTCTACTCGGCTGTCTTCATACGGAATCCAAAACCAGTCCATCATTCAATTTGTCCTAAAAGCAGGACAGAAAGTAGTCCAGACAGCAGGACAGAAAGTAGTCCCAAAAGTAATAACCACTTCCTAAAACAGGCTGTTTAAATTTTATCAACAACCAGATTACATTAATGTTTTTCTAATAGTCCAATAACAATTTAAAGAACAATGCATTGGCCTATAGTTAAACATTTGCCTAGTTATTTGTGAAACAGGTTTTGTTTGTCTGTTCTGTAGAACAAGGATCAGCTACACCAGGTCTGTGACCAGTGTCTGCAGGGGTTGAGCGGAGGAGCTCCCCGCTCTGACCACTGTGACAACGAGGGGTGCAGGTTCCGCAAGCCTCAGCTCTACAAAGTTATAGTAAAGGGGTTGCTAAATAAGACAACTATTAT
>JAODUE010026621.1:0-22443 GCA_027564755.1 Amblyopsis hoosieri
TAAATGCACATTTAAAAGGTTAATAGTAAAAATATATGAAGTTTAAAATAAATGAACTAATAAATAAAATACAATTAGTACAGTTCAGTTAAAAGCCTGGTTGAATAGGTAGGTCTTTAGTTTAGCTTTAAACATGTCCACATTTCCAGCTTCAATAACAAAGTTGTAGTCTCTTATGATTTCCTAATGCTCTAAATGTGTTAACCTAAGCATAATGCGTGTGTACATATTATATTGATATTGAAAATATATATTAATTGAAAGAAAACAGGCCTTTTATTTTACTGGGGCTTCTTATCCCACGCTACCCTATAAGCAAGTTTTTGCATTTGACAAATGCTGTGGAGATGCAGTAGTGGATATATCATTATCGTGGATATACCATTATCACAGTCAATGAATGGTGTTTAATTAATGTGTAATTCAGATTGTGACGTGGTTTTGTGTTCATGCATTCAATAAACATCAAGAGATTAATAAACCCTCAAAAACCGTCCTCCACCTTTCAATGGTTTTAAATGTCCCAGTATATGAATAACCATGCAGTTTTCAAGCAGAAGTGAAGAGAAGAGAGAGGCATGTTAAATGACCACCTTTCTGAATAACTAGTCACTACACGTGTCACTGAAATTATTTGAATTTTTTTTGTCAAATTCTGGTCAACTTTGCCTTGCAGTCACCAAGTCTCTTGTTGAGCAATGTGAGAAAAATGATTGTCAGCACAGTTCAACATTGATCTAAGTGTTCCAAGTTTTGACTTGGAATACTTTGACTTGAAGGTTGTGGTGGAGAGGTTTGTGTGTCCCTATGATCCTGAGAGCTGTGTTGTCTGGAGCCTTGTGCTCCTGGTAGGGTCTTCCAAGGCAAAGTGGTCTCAGGGGAGGGGCCAGACAAAGAATGGTTCAGAAGACACTTATGAAAGATCATTTAAAAGGAAAGGTTACTATGGGTCGAGTGCGCTGTCAAATGGGTGGCAGTAAAGGTCAGGGACCTCGACGGAACAGACCCGGGCAGCAGAAGCTGGCTCTGGGGACGTGGCGCGTCACCTCACTGTGGCGGAAGAAGCCAGAACTTGTGCAGGAGTTGAAGCGCTACCATTTAGTGGGGCTAGTGGGGCTTACCTTTACGTCTTGGTTCTGTAACCGTTGTTCTGGATAGGGGATGGACTTTATTCTACTCTGGAGTTGCCCAGGGTGTGAGTTGTCTGGCGGGTGTGGGGATACTCACAAGTCCCTGACTAACCACCGCTATGTTGGAGTTCATCCCGGTAGATGAGAGGGTCGCCTCCCTGCGCCTAAGGGTTTTGGGGGGCAAAACTCTGACTGTTATTAGTGCCTATGCACCAAACAGCAGTTCGGAGTATCCGTCCTTCCTGGAGACCCTGAATGGAGTCCTGTATGGGGCTCCAGTAGGGGACTCCATAGTTCTACTGGGAGACTTCAACACGCACGCGAGCAATAATGGAGACACCTGGAGAGCTGTGATTAGGAGGAACGGTCTCCCTGAACCCGAACGGGTGTTTGTTGTTAGACTTCTGTGCTAGTCAGTCTTCTGTGCTAGCAAACACCCTGTTCGAACATAAGGATGCTCATAAGTGTACGTGGTAGCAGAGCAATCTAGGTCGAAGGTCGATTTTGTGATCGCATCATCTGATCTGAGGCCGCATGTTTTGGACACTCGGGTGAAGAGAGGGGCAGAGCTGGCTACCGACCACCATCTGGTGGTGAGTTTGGTCAAGGGGTGGGAGAAAACTCTGGACAGGCCTGGTAAGCCTAAAGGGGTAGTGCGGGTGAACTGGGAACGTCTGGAGGAGGCCTCTGTCCGTGAGATCTTAAACTCACACCTCCAGCGGAGCTTCTCTTGTATCCCTGTGTAAGTTGGGGACATTGGACCTGAGTGGGCAATTTTCAAAGCTTCCATTGCTGAAGCTGTGGTGAAGAGCTGCAGTCTCAAGGTTTTAGGTGCCTCAAGGGGCGATAACACTCCCCTGGGAAGCCATTCGACTGAAGAAGGAGGCCTTTCGGGATATGTTGTCTCGGAAGACTCTGGAGGCGGTTGCAAGGCACCGACGGGCCCGAAGGGCTGCAGCATCTGCCGTAGCAGAAGCAAAGCAGCGGGTGTGGGAGAGCTTCGGAGAAGCAATGAAGAAAGACTTTCGGTCGGCACCAAAGTGTTTCTTTAAAACCGTCCGCCACCTCAGGAGGGGGAAGCAGGGAACCATCCAAGCTGTGTACAGCAAGGATGGGACGCTGTTGACCTTAACTGAGGAGGTAATTGGGCGGTGGAAGGAACACTTTGAGGAACTCCTGAATCTTACTGACGCGCTCTCTGTGATAGAGACAGAGCTGGAGGCTGATCAATTTCTCTGGGGCAGGTCACTCAGGAAGTCAAACAACTCCACAGTGGCAAAGCCCCGGGGGTTTATGAGATCCGTCCAGAAATGCTAAAAGCTTTGGATGTGGAGGGGATGTCTTGGATGACACACCTCTTTAACATCGCGTGGAAGTCGGGGACAGTGCCAAAGGAGTGGCAGACTGGGGTGATGGTTCCCCTCTTCAAAAAAGGGGACCAGAGAGTGTGTGCCAATTACAGGGGTATCACACTACTCAGCCTCCCTGGTAAAATCTACTCCATGTTGCAGGAGAGGAGGGTTCGGCCGATTGTCGAACCTCAGATTGAAGAACAACAAAGGGTTGGTCTCCGCTAGGGCTGCACTTTGTTACCAATCCTGTTTGTGATATTCATGGACAGGATATCGAGGCGTAGTGGTGGAGAGGGTTTGCGGTTCGGTAGCCTGGGGATCTCCTCGCTGCTTTTTGCAGATGATGTGGTCCTGATGGCATCATCGCTCCGTGACCTCCAGCAATCACTAGATTGGTTTGCAGCCGAGTGTGAATCAACTGGGATGAGGATTAGCACCGCTAAATCTGAGGCCATGGTTCTCAGACGGAAACTGATGGAGTGCCTACTACAGATAGGGCTGTCGCGATAACCGCAATATTGCAATACCACGGTGTTGCTAACCCAACCGCAGGCGGTGGAAAGCAACTGCCGGTACCGCAAACCGCAATGTTTACATTTGATTTTTTTTATGAGGCTAGCCCATCGAATATGACGTCTGATCTAGGGCATGTGCCCTAAGCACAAATTCCCCCAGCCCCGTATTAGCCGGTTGTAGCTTCTTATACCGTATTGGTCCGAATATAGGACGACCCTGAATATAAGACGACCCCCCCTTTTTCAAGAATAATTTTTGGAAAAACACTTTTTGTTTACAAGAAACGTTAATGTTCCCCAAAGACATAACGGTTACGCTTGCCTACTTGTATTTGCGGTAGACTTTCTCGATCTGTCAAGACGATGAGTGGGGCCGTCATAATATTTTATTTACCGTCACTATATTATGAAATAAGTAATTTTTGTCCCTTTGTTTAGCGTTCATCGCATTTACAGTCATGGCAGGCGCAAGGCAGGCACAGAATATAGCCCTGGTGAAATACGTTCAGCAGGACAGAATCAGTTTGATTAAAATAAAGCCATGTAGACTTAGTCTTTCCAGTGAGATGAACAAATAATAGTCTATTGGGACATTAGCTTTCCTTTGTAATCATGATAAGTTACTGAATGAACATGAAATCTATTTAAACTGATTGATTCACCACTAGAAAATAAACTACGACTTCCAACAACCATTTTACTTGCGATGTTTAGAATATTATCAAAGTCAAAGATCTATCCGTAAGTGGTAAAAACTACAACCGGTTTCAGCAGCGCTGGCCGCTCGATTCACATCACATGCACCGCAGTGAGGGGCGGTGTGTGTGCCTTCTCGAGTTCTAACACAGGATTTGAAGGAATGCCCCGATGTGAAGAAATGAGCGCAACAACGCCAAACATTTTGTATAATTGATAATATAATTTATAACGTCTTTGTTTGTTTTCCCATCATTAACTTTTCATAGTTTCTTGTTATTAATTGTCTAAAATATAAATTGGAGGAGGAACCTGAAACAGGCCCGAAGCCCGGCCTGCGTGTGAACTCTGACGTGAAAATTGTCTCAAAGCCCAAGGTGCAGAAATAAGTGTAGGGCTCTAGCAGCTGCCTCTTTGGGTGGCACAGGCGCACCTATGGCTACACCAGTGGTTCCCCTGTGTTTAATGGTGTCATTGTTCAAAAACATCGTTGTCCTAGTGGAGAAAAAATGTAATATAAAAATCTACATAACCACACCACAGGGCTTTGTGTAGTGTAAAGATTAAAGAAAAAGATGAAGTGTGTTTACTGCAGTTATACACACTTATTATCGGTATGCAGGGAACTGATTGGCCAAACTAAATCTGGAGTGGGCATAATTGACCATTATAGAGTACAAGTGCATCTCAATAAATTAGAATATTGTAGAAAAGTTATAATTGAATTGATTGAAGTTAAACTCATACTGTATATACAGTACAGTATTGTAGTTAAATAGTTAAAACCTGTATTTGTTTTAATCTTTTTAATCTTTAATCTTAAGGTCATGAAAAACCCAAATTCAGTATCTCAGAAAATGTGAATATGACATAAGACCAGTGAAAAATGTCGACCTTATGAAAAGTATGTTTGTGTACAAGCACATTATGATGGTTGGGGCTCCTTTTGCACAAATTACTGCATCTATGCAGCATGGCATGGAGTCGATCAGCCTCCGGCACTGCTGAGGTGTTATGGAAGCCCAGGTTGCTTCGATAGCAGCCTTCAACTTGTCTGCATTGTTGGGTCTTACCCCATACGCTTTCTATGGGGCTCAGGTCAGGGAAGTTTGCTGGCCAATCAAGCAGGTCATTGAAAAAGGTATTGGTACCTTTGGCAGTCCTGCTGGAAAATGATATCAGCATCTCCATAAAGCTCATCAGCAGAAGGAAGCATGAAGTCCAGAGTTGACTCTGGACTTGATGAAACACAGTGGACCAACACCAGAAGATTACATGGCTCCCCAAATCATCACTTACTGTGGAAACGTCACACTGGACTTCAAAAAACGTAGATTCTGTGCCTCTCCACTCTTCCTCCAGACACTGGGACCTTGATTAACAAATGAAATGCAAAATGTACTTTCATCTGAAAAGAGGACATTGGACCACTGAGGGACAGACCAGTTATTCTTCTCCTTAGCCTACAGTAGGTAAGACGCTGTGCGTGGTGGCTCTTGATGCACTGACCCCTGCCTCAGTCCACTCCTTGTGAAGCTCCCCCACATTTTTGAATGGCCTTTGCTTGACAGGCTCCAGATATCCCTGTTGCTTGTGCACCTTGTCCTTCCACACTTTTTCCTTCCACTCGACTTTCTATGAATATGCTTGGACACAGCACTCTGTGAACAGCCAGTTTCTTTAGCATATATCTTTTGAGGCTTTCCCTCCTTGTGGAGGGTGTCGATGACACCTGTCAAATCAGCAGTCTTCCCCATGATTGTGAAGCCTACTGAACTGGACTGAGAGACCATTTACAGTGTACAATATAGCACTATTTCACAATATTCACATTTTCTGAGATACTGAATGTGGTGTGTAACATGAGCTGTAAGCCATAATCACCAAGTTTAAAACAAATACAGGCTTGAACTATAGCACTTTGTGTGTAATGAATCCACGATATACATGAGTTTCACTTTGTCAATTGAGTTATTTAAATTACTTAACTTATGATATAATATTAAAATGTATTGAGATGCACCTGTATATGAGTCAGATGACTAACCTCCTCCGATAATCACCCTGGCTGAACAATCCCTGTAAAGTATCTGAACATGTTTTCATGCAGAACGTGAAGGCAATGCTTCTGGGTCTCTTGTTAAGTCTTTCCCCTCTACAGCATCTTGTACAGTACACTGCTGACATCACTGTACTGTACATCGCCCCATTCACGATGCGGTTTCTGCCTCCTGATAGGCCAGATCCCGCTGGCTGGTGTTTCCGCTGACCTCGCACGGGACCTGGGATCAGTGCACTATGGGCCTGCAGTCATCATCCTCTGGCCCTTTCAGATGAGGTGTGCATAATGGGGAGGTTTCTTTCACTGAAGGATGAATCAATGTGGCATGAAGAGGAGAATTTCCACCCCATTTCCTCCTCTGATTACCCCCCACCACATACAGCTCCTTAATAGCTTGTTGTGTGTCATAAATCTCTTTTTACCACCCCGGCGTCACAGATGTATTACAGTGTATGCCTTACATATTAAAGCCCATGGTGTCGTTGGGATTTTCTGTAGAAAATACATTGCCGTATAGAGCTGTACAGTCCAGAAATGTCCTTCCACTGTCGGCAGCAGCCTCTGTAAGTCTCAGCTGTAAGATGCTCCACCATGGGTGACGCTGCTTATCTTCAAACAGCTCTCAGGTTTACAATAGCCATGTTTCTGACTGGCACAGACCAAGGAATGCTGCCTTTGACCTTGCACTGGGTTGAAGTGAAGGTTAAGACCCACAGGCAATCATGCAACTGCATATCGAGGGTTCAGTGCAGCTCTCAGGGTCACAGGCTTTTTGTCAAGAGTGCTTGTATTGCTATCAACCATGGACCAGTGTTTCAAATTGAATCCAAAAGTAAAAGGTCAAGAGCAGATCAAAGTGGACTGCACCCTGGCAGTGCTTTGTGCATTAAACATGAGCTAGCTACCATTTACAGTACAGTATATACTGTGTTTTATTTTGCAAAACCTACCTTACGTCTGCTTGACACATGCAGTTCCAGACTTATCATTGCTTTGAAATATACATTTTCATATATAAAAAAAACACATCATTGCTAGACAATTTCATCCCAGTTTTGCCGAATTGATTATTGGGTAAGATGCCTGTGTTGCATGAGGTCTGCACATCTATCATAATTACAGAAAAACTATCAAAAAGAAATCTGTGTTTCTTGGGATCTTTACAGAGGTTTAATGAACAGCATTTCTTGTGTAAACGGTTGGCGTAAACACATCATCTACCAAGGAGAATCTGGGAGTCATTCAATTGATAGAAAACCTGAAAAAGATGATAACACCAGGCTAATATGAATTCAAAGCCATGCTTAACTATTGTATTTTTATATTTATTTCTTGGACTCCACAAAGCTGTTTAGTTACCACATGCGATTATTGCATTCATTTCATGCAAGAGGGGGATAGCTTTTTGTTTATTCATACAAACTGTGTCAGGGCGGTGGTCTATGACAAGAATTCAATTGAATTGCTATTGTGATAAACAAGTCGCTTCCCAAAACACCTTTTTCAAATGAGTCTAGAAGACAAACAGCAAGTGTTCTGGTGACTTAATTTCCACGTTGAAGGTTGGGATGAACACCAATGACAGCAGTTTGGTGAATGGAGTTCTCACATTTCACATAAAGAAGATATAGTGTGTGTGTGTGTGTGTGTGTGCGTGTGTGTGTGTGTGTATTTGTATAGTGTACATACATTTCCTGGTATAGCACATATTATACCGAGGAAGATAACATATTTGAAATGGCCATGTGTGTCTATGTAACAGATATATTCAGTATGCAGTATTTTCAATGCCTATTAAACAATGCTGCATAAAATGTGATCTACATAACAGACAAATGCCCCTAATAGATATGCCTCAGTTCTAAACCTCTGTCTTCTACAGTAAGTACTTATGTTTAATGTCTACCATTTACATTGTCAGACTCCTGAGAAATACTGTATCTGTGGGCAAACTCAAGAACTTTGTGAAAATATGCTTTATGCTTGTGTATCAGTTGAAGGTTATGTAAAATGTGTAAATGTAAATATTCTCATGCTACATAGCAGAATGTAATGTTAGGCACAGTAAATATTTGGCTATTTTAGTGTTGTCCTTTATAAAAAGTGGTTTAACCTATTCTTTGTCAAAAATAACAATCATAACAATTGTGTTTTTCCTGAAAGCGTTAATTTATGCTAATGCAGCCCCCTCATTCACATGGGAAAAAACAATTAAATATGAGGCTTTAAATGTCCCAATGAAATGACCTTGGGTACACAAACTGATGCTTTCAAAATTATTTAAAAAATAATAATATAAAAGGATACACATTAAAGGTATAGTCAGCGATTGTAAGCCAATGTACTTTTTGTCAAATTCAGGGAATATCTACTCACAGTATACTAGCTGTTCATTCTGTGTGCATGCTAAAAAGAATATCTGGTGATTCTACACAGCCATGGCTATGCAAATGGGAACACAAAATGGTGCAGACCACATCAAACAACACTATCCAAGCCTTGGCAATGTGTTTCCAATGTGTTGGCCAGAGCTTCTGAGGCATTGAAGGTAAGAGGTGTTTTTGTTTTGATAGCGTTAAAATACAAGCTTTCTTCACAATGACTGACTAGAGCCTACTTTTAAATCCAAGCCCTATACATTATATTACACTCATACTGTAGCTATGAAGAGCTTGAGTATTACAATAACCACCACATTGAAGGTACCCTCAAGCGGTGACTGGTGAGTAAATGTTTTCCCCCAACATTTATACAGTATTTCACCAGCTATCAGAAAGGCTTACAGTATTTCCCAGTGTGCTCAAAAGTGCAATTACAACAAAACACTAAAGACAAACACTTCAACTCCTGCAAGAGCATAACAGCAGAGCAAGAAGGCACCGGAGAGAAGACATTATCATCCCTGAGGACAAAAATGCTATTATAAACTGATTAGTTGGAGGAGAGCTCCATAGAAATCACTCTTTAATCTGTTTTAACCATTAATTAGTGTCTCTTTCAGCACGGTTCATCCAGCAAAGATGAATAATGTGTATAGCTCTCCCACTGGTCTCTATGACCAGTTGGTATATTGCTGTCACATTTGTGTATGAAGCGCCGACGGCAGAAAAACACTTTATAGGCTATTAATGCAGCCGGGCTGGAGTTTGGTGTACTGTTTCAAAAAGAAAAAAGAAAGACAAGGACAAAGTCACAACTTCAATGGGGTATAACCACATTCCACCATAATTGGTCGACTAAGACAAATCCGATCTAGTATAGAGCTAGCAAGCAACGTGCAGATCGCTAACAACTATACCCTGGAACCGTGGCGCCTTGCCAAGTGTAATATCAAACAAAGTTTAATGCTGACATAGTATCTGCTTTGAGCAGATCATTTGAGCATCGCTTTCCCCCGTAAGTAACGAGACACTTGGCGTAAAAACAATGTCACCAGTCAGAAACGCTCTTGGATACAAGAGCTGAGCGTGACCCCAACCACTCCTTTAACGTTTCCGTGTGTTTTCCGAGAGTGAGACAGAGAGTCCACACAGCAGCCAAAAGGCCAAGTCAACGGGCATGGCTGTGTGTGGCGCCATCGTCTTGGTTGTCGGAGCAGCCCGCCTCCTTGGTCAGCTGCCGGGCCTTTCTGATCCAGAATGTCAGCCAGCGGCCGCACAGCTGCACCCGCTGAGACAGGCATCTCCTTGGGCTTCCAATTAGAGTCCCAGCCGGGCCCTGCTCCATCAGCCGTCCTCCAGGGAGCCAGGGCCTGACACTGATGCGGGTCTACAGCAGCTGAAGGGGAGGGCACAGGGCGCTGCAACCTTTGAGGCAAAGCCAATAAGCGCCTTAAAAATGTATGGGCACCCTCGTCAAACTACGGTTTCTCCCCTCCCCCCCTCCCCCTTCCCGCGATGCCATGGTAACAGGCTCAGGCTCACGGCATGGTTGAGAGTAACAACAATGTTTGTTTTGTGTCTCTTACACTTTTCCTCTTTTGTTGTCATGGACACAGATGTAAGAACAAGCTGGGAAATTCAGTTTTTAGTTGATTTATTTTTTTGTTTTCGGCTGACTTTAACCTTTTGGGTAATTCTGTGGGATTGAGTAAGGGGCGATTTAATTGTTTTATGTTCTGCATGTCTCCATATACATCATTTGGAGCCATACGATTGAGATGAGGCGTTCAGTGGATCGTCCTATCGACTACCAGCAGACTGGCTGGAGCTTTTCAGCCTGGATGAAAAACCCTCTGGAGGGACAGTCGTTGGGTTCAGCTATTGCCAATAATTCCCGTGCTGTGTTCATTTGCAATTTCGCTCTTTTTGTCACATTTAATTACATTTGGGAAAATGTAATTGTTTCGCAGGCAGTTCATATTCTGAGATTTGTGTTCAGCACACATAAAAGGACACATAATATCCCACTCTATATTTAGCTCAATTTTAAAATCCTAACTTAGAGCTTCATGGAGTCTGTAAATGCAGAGCATCAGCCAAGCATATGTTGTCTGTTGTGAATTAACAGAGGTTGCTTCTGTAAATATAAGGTAATAGACCCTCTTGGGGAGACGTGTTATTGTTGATGACCTTCTAACACATTGCATGTAGAGGCTTAATAAGCAGACTTGTTCCCCTCAAACTGACAGCTAACATAGTCTATTAATTATGGTGTCACTACAGTATTTGACCACTGAGAGTAGGCCAGCATGGAGATGACACCAAGCAAAGGCCTGCGTATAGCGCAGGTCAGGGTTCATGCAGAGTAGCGGCAGGATAATACTAACCTCGTTCAAGGAAGCCCAGTTTTGTTCCGTGTAGAGGAACACCGGGATGACAAAATGCTAATATCATTGTCTCATGTAGGAAAGTGACCTTGGTGGAACTCCAGGGGAAGGTTTCTTGTCTAAGGTAGGGACCCCTAGAGATGTGGTATTTTTCCCCAAGTGATTCATTAAATGGGGCTGGATGAATAACAGCGGAAGGCTGATGGTTGGGGAGTGAGGAGGTGGGAGGAGGGGGGTTCGTGTTCCTGTTCCCCTGGGACATGTGTGCACACAACTATGTGACAAATTAACATCAAGAAGTGCCTCTGGTTCCCAGCAGTGCAAGAGAAACTTCCTTCAGCTGATGTGTCATGTCACTCTTTTCCCTCCCAAATTGAAACCCAGCTGGCCTATCGCATCGCTCTCAGCCACATGAAATACAGCAATTTCAATCAATCAAAAGCGTAAGCATCCTACCATTCTGGCACTAAACAAGATCCATTACAGAACTCTAATAGAAACAGAGATTTTTTTTAACTACTAGAACTACAGTATTTATTGTCACAAAATAAAACCCTTTTTTTTCCCCCCCAACTGATATGATTTTCTTGAATTTGCCTCATGCAGACGATGTTCCTTACACTATGACATAAATATCCAATATGCATCCATAAAATGAATGTCAAATGTAAAATGAATCACATACAGAATCTATACTTGTGCTTGCGGTTGAAACTTTCATGGAGGTAATCTGAACTCCAAAATAGAAATATGTGTCAATGTGTCTTCTTTGCATACATCCACAGCCCATTTCTGTCACTCAACCTGAGGTGTCTAATGATGAGTATAACTGGAGCGAAGATGCTGCCTGCCTGTAGCTGTGCCTATACCAACAGCCGGCAATAACGGGCAGCTTCAGTCATCCAAATGAATTTAAATGGGTTCACTATATCTGTTTAATCTCACATATGTACTGAACCACATATTACAAAAGCATAGCGCAAACACATACCAGAAACAACACTCAGCTTGAGCATATGCTGCTATTTATAGTTTGAAACAAGCACTTGGCAGCTACTCAATATGAAACATGATCCTACTGTAATGCCTCAAACATTGTACTGTAAATTGTAGTATTTCTGTCATTATTCATGTGACGTAATTGTTGAAACTTACACTGAGACCTTCCTGGATTTACTGTACATGTTTGCAATTACTGAACACTGAAATGTATGTGTTAGGTCCAATTATAAGTAGTGCAGTAGCACTATTATTAATATCGTTGATAATAGTTTCTGCATGTATATTGTAGATAACGCTGCAATTAAATAGGCATAGCTGAAATTCTGTTTTTGGTTAATATTTATATTAACACATCAATTTCACCTTCCCTTATATAGAATGTTTCTGGGCCTAATAGGGCCATTTTAAATGCCAGACATGCTTTGCTTGGACAGAGCAAAATGTCATTCATAAGGTCAATGTTCCATGAGTAGTAAAGTAAACAGTTAGCTTATGATGGCCTGTTTGCATTAACTTCCTGTGTGAGTCTATTAGCGTTAGCAAACTGCTAGCATTGCTTGTTTCATTTTACTTCACATTCATCTGCCCTCATGCCCTGAAATCATGAGCGATTGTTTGAATATCCCAGCTGTGCAGCGCAGAGCACAAAGCCTTGGATTCTTCCAGACTTGACCTTCTGATTGGGTATCATACGGACGCCAGTGTCCAATGATTAACCAGGCTCCCGACTGCAGGTGGAACACTGAAAAAGTCATCTAGAGTAGCTGCTGCAGCCTCAGGCAAGCACATCTGAGGAAGTCTCCTTTTTATTGAACAAATGCTGTTAAAATAACACGACACACACACATCCAGCTAATTAAATGAAAAAGAAAAAGAAATATTCAAAAGGTTTAGATATACAGTACAGTTGCCTTACTGTCCTGTTTTACACTCACAAACATGGCAGTTACATAAGATTAATTGATTTTCGCTCTATTAGGAAAGACTGTAGGCCTACTCAATGTAATTGGTGCAGCGAAGCTGAGATAATTGAACATACTCTACAATTTGCAGCTGCCTCAAATATCTGCCCTGGTGTGATTTCCTAACTGTAGTTGGTTTGCTAGTTTGTTGTTGTTTACGTTGATGAGCATACAGTAATGACCTGTGTGTTTTCGTTAGCATAGTGTTATGCCCTGAAGGATAGAGGCACGGAGATATAGATAGAAGAGATACAAGGAGGAAGGATTCCAGAATTTACATGAGGAGATGCATTTGAGAAAACATGCACACACACACTTATTTTGTCTTCAAGCTTTGTTTCAAGGGCATTATTAAAGTAGAAGATATCACAGAAAGATTGAAAACATGACAAGCACTGAGATTAACCAAAAGCTTTCAATAGGATTTACGCTAATAAAACAGTTTTCAGTGCAGACTTCTACACCAATGCCCAATTCTGTCAGATCCATCCTATATTGTCTATCTTATTGGTTTCTAGATATGATGTGCTTTGATTTGAGATAACGATACAGTATGTGCACACTAAAACATGTACAGAGAAAACAGTTGCATAGACTGCTGTCAATCACAGTAGCTCTCAGTGATGAGTGATGACTAACCATCCTTTGTTTCAGCGGAAATATGATTATCATAAATAAGAACAGTAAGCAGGTAATTGCATTTTTTTAAATGAATATTCAAATGACTGTAATTAGCAGATACATGTTGCGGCACTGTGTATGTAGGAGTTAAACTGGTCACACAACACTCTGTTCCAAAGCCACCTTGTCCACAGCACACCGGCTTATCTTTACAAATTGTTCAAGATCGTGTCAATATCATCAAACATGGACTCAGCATAACCAGAGCTTAAGATCAAAGTAAAAAAAAAATGTAAACAGATTTTGTGTAGCAGAACATTTAATGACATTTTTGTTTTACAATGTACACAAAACAGGATATACTGTACAGTAGGTTATTTTACAGTATAATAAACATATTTAGATTGCATACTTGAGTAATAAATACAATGGCATTTAAACATTCCTCTTGATGTGAAGAATAGCATTGACATATTGTTCTAAATGAGTTGTTCTATACAATGTTAGTAATAATTTAACAGTGTGTGTGATATTGAATTACATACCAATAATATTTACTACATATTATTTCTATTATTTACGAAATTGCTTGTTCTTGTGTTCATTAGAGTTAAGCCAGACACCTATGTCTTTATACAGTATCTTAACTGCAGGCATGCTATTATTTCTGATGAGTCATTACAGTTGGCTGAATTGTAGGCCTTAGTAAACAAAACAAAAAACAATAAAAGGTCAAACGAAAATATGGCACTTCAAATTTGACCACTGTGTTATAATCACAGGTTCTTGAGGTAATTACAGAAGCTGTGGTCACAAACGTAAACTTGATTAAAAGCAACACAAGTCTATAAACACAGCCAGGATGTCTAGAACAAAGCACTCACCTTGTTAGCCTACATGTTTGCTGGTTTATCGTTGGCACATGATACGTATTGACTATTGTTCAGTTTGACTTTAGACCAAAGCGAAACAGAGTGGAAATGCCATGTGTTGGTCTGGGGCCAGACAGCGGCGCAGTGAATGGACCCGTCTCCCCCGGTGACATGATCACCACCTCCTCCTCTGTATGCATTCTTAATCAAATAAGCTGCTCTTACTTTATTAACTTGGACAAGCTTACTTGAGATAAGCCTATCGTTATAAGCCACTTCAGAGTGGACTCAGCCCCGGGAGGTGATGAGAGGCTCACTCCCGAGATCCGGAGACACCGTGTTATTGTCTGGGGCTTGGCCGGAGACTCCGGAGAGAATCACTTCCTCTAATGGAAAACTATTGTCTGCCACCGTGGACACACAGCTGAGCGGAATACGGGCTGGCCCATTTGGACTCATGCACGAGAAGGAATGAATCTCTCCATTCGAAGAGGAGCTATTTTGGAACTGTAATATCCTTTGAAGTCAATTCTTATTAAGGAGTACATCTGGGATGGGGTGCAGAGTAGTCCTGAATGCCAGCCTGTACCATTCCAACAGTAACGCATACAAGTCATCCAAAACCAATGTGCTAAAAATAATACAAAATTAACATACAGTGCACAAATACAACAACATTGATATCAACATAGTGTATAAAACCTCAGCAAACAATAAGGCACTTGGAATGTTTTTACTTTGATTTAAATGCATCTTAATCGACGACACAAAATGCAATTCAAATACTTAATTTACAAGAAATATGACATTAGTGTTTAAATCCTGCTCCCGTGCTTGTACAATAGTAATGTATGGGCAGGGAGGGACTCTTGCCAGTGCAATTCAACACAGTGATCCAGACCAGGTCCACAGTTAGATCATTACACTCCTTAACGTACAGTATGCAAAATGTATATTCTGTACATGAATGTCTAAGGGAAATGGACTGATATGAGAATGCCATTTGCCTTGCAGGGTTCTCTTCTCTCCAGGGGAAGGAAGATGTGTGAAACACACATTATCTTTTTTGTTCTTTTTTTTTCTTGGCCCTCTCTGGTTCTAAACAGGTCAGTCCGGCTCATTCCCCCTAGATTTCACCTCAGTTCACAGACTGTGAAAATTGAATGTCCACCATTTGGTCACAGCGGGATCAATCCTCTCTCTCTCTCTCCCTCTCTCTCTCTCTCTCTCTCACAATTGCTGCCGGGCATTTTCAATTCCACTTTCCAGTTAAATGTGACATTCTGTGCTCTTGAAATTTAGAATGAACTTCATGTGGTTCACCATAATCACACTAGTTATTAAAGAATAATAAAGTCAAGAGAAAGAACGACACAAGGCTTCAATATAATCGTTAATGAAAACTATTTCATTTCAACAATCATTCAATCATCACAATCAGTTCTGCTTGTGAAGGCTATTTTATTTTTACATCAAAGAACAAATGGGTCCGATTAAAGGAACACTCCTCGATTTGTGTGCATCGTTTCCCCATTAGCTTCTGCACCTCTATACTCCCCCCACATATGATGCTCACATGCTTACACTGCTCTCTACCCCTGCCTCCCCTCCCCCACACACACACAATTGTATTTGAAACATAAACAGCGAGCTTGGGTGGAAGCACAACCGAGGAGTGGAGCTTTAAAAGTACGCTTAATAAAAGGCACAAGGCATGGCTTTGGAAATGTTTGCATTAGGAGGAACCCTGTTGGTGTAACTGTGCAGGCACAGGGCCCGTCTCCACAGAGAACAGTCTTTAAGACTAATTGCACAGGCACAAAGGGTGGCACAGCCTCTGGAAGGGCGTAACAGGAAAGCTAAGGGTTGCGCTCTGGAGCTTCCCAAACTGGAGACAATCCTGAAGGATTTTCTGAGCCCCTGAAACAACGTTTTTTACCCATCAAGAAATCATCATCTACTTTTTTGATATTGCATGATTCTTTTATATTTTCTGTATCCTATTTCTGATTTTATGATATAAAACATTATACAGTCGTACCTTTGACGGGCATTTGATAATCAGAAGGACTGACTGCACTGTCGAATCCTGGATGCAACCTAAAATCAAACAAAAACAAACGTATGACTATACCATACACAACAAAGAGATCCTAGCAAAAAGAACACACAGACAAGACCTAGATATCTGACATTTTATGGTTGAATCTTAACACAGGACATATTTTATCAATGTCTTAGGATAGAGTTATTTCATTATACAAGCCGTTACTTCTATTTATCTTACTTTATTGGTTTATAAAATGTCTAATTATTCCCATCTTTGTGGCTGGATTATGGAAAGAATTAAAATAGACAGGTAACAAAATATTGCATTTTAGTTTTAGTTAGGGTTTATGTCAGACTATGTTAGGGTTGAGGTTATTAAATCTGGTCTGTTTGATTACCTTGTGGGACGGAGGTCTGTTTTAACAGCTACTGCCATCCTCTCTCTGCGGAGGTCAGCTGAGGGTCATTTAGAGTCTCTTTAATGGACGGGGCCAAAGGCAGGCTCTTTAAACGACGCCATGACCGGAGGAGAGCAGAACAAACAAAACAGCAAAAGAAAGAACCCCCCCATTCTGTACATGTCCTATAGAGAGACTAGAGTGGTCAACAGGGCTTTCATGCTGTGCTTTGCATGGTCAAGAATAGATGTTAAGTGATAATACGTGAATAAGAATAATTTGTAAATCTAAATCAATAAGGATGTATATATAATAGATGTAATCTTCGAGAACTTGCCTAATATAGAAATGTTATGCAAAGTCACAGATTTTAAGGTACTGGTTTCTTTGTTAAAATGCCAACCTGATACCACTTTTTGCAAGAACATTCCTGTTTAATGTTGAATTGCTATTCACAAAGTTATTGTCAAACTTTATTGTTTTTGTTTTAGTTTAGATTATTTTGTTTGTTATGAATACATAATTATTCTCTGCAACACAGTTGTTTCTTTCAAACGTTTATTCAGCATCAACCAAGAAGATAATATTAAAGGGCTTACATAAGCTTAAAATTAAAATAGTTAAACAAAGCTTCTCAATGGGAATCCTTACCATTTCATCAGTGTATTATTTATTATTTAAAAATTATTATTAGAACTAAATATTGTAAGTATTTTTCCAACTCAAATAATATATCTAAATTACTTGTTAAAAGTACAGACGCTATAAAAGTAAATTTAAAAAATGAAAAGTTTTGCAACTATGGTTAGTGTTATTTATATTATTGTTTTCTTTTATACAGTAAATACATTAACTATTTAAGATGATTTTAAGGAGATGTACTGGGTTTGTAATCAAAATCAGTTACATACTGTAGGTTTTAAGAATAAAACAATATCTGACAACAGCTCCACAACATGCTTTTATAAGCCCTTTAACACTTAAGAACTATTTTACAAAATGAGAAAACAGCAATACAATATGTACTGTATACACATTATGACTTTCCTCTTTTCGTTTGGTAAAGGCAGAATTTACAAGGGACACAATTTTCATATTACCCCTTCAGAAAATGAAACTATCTACATTACTGCACTTTCCTAGAACTAATCTACTACATTTTAAAGTGTTCAACCACGCAATTCATAAGTGTAGATAGTTTTACATGAAGTTGCACATACAGCTGTGTAGAAACACTGTACCAACATTTTATACTCATTTAGTAATCATTATAAAGTAAAACACGTTGATACAATGTGATTCTTTATGACCACATAGCTGAGAGAGAAACTTAATGTATCAATGTCAAATAGATTTATCCTAGAAGGAAAGGCTAGGTCCCAGAAATAGTTATATATTGTACATTACATCTTTTTGTCACGGGGAGCTGCCAAATTCAACAAAAATAACAACACGTTACTCAATCATTGTCTTTCGTGTCACCATTTCCTGTGTTATGAGGAGGCCTAATTACATTTCAATTTTTAAAAATGCGGGAGCGTCCGTAAAAAAATCCATTACTTAGGTTGAAACTGCCATGGGGAGTCAAGTGGACGGTGTGCAAACAGTTCAATATCGGGAATATGGCTGATCTCGGAACACCGCCTTGGTGACTCGTGCTGATGGCGCCTTGCCGCGACTATTTGCCCACTCTTCCTGACCTGGGGGGAGACAATAAAAGAAACAGATGCAGAGTGATTAAAGACAGATTGAATTGTGTAACTAGTTTATTCATGCGTTCCTCAATTTCCTCCAGGATGTTTTCAAGACTTCCTCTGTAAAAGCAATAAGCGGTGACAGTATGGTTCCACATGAAGACGCCTGCCTTTCACCTGGAAGAACGCATTGCAGATAACTGACTCAGGCGACTGAATAGCAAGTTGAAAAGGACCTGTTAAGTGCTTCCTAGAATAAAAGGTCACAATTATCATTAGCCCCACCTGGCCTTCTCTGAGCCTTCAGGTACTCTGAATGTGAAAGTGCCAGTATCGATGGTCACCTTTGTCTGAGCCTTCTGCCAGAAAGGAGTCTTCCCCAGAGCTTGGAAACACAAAGAGTTCTTTTTCCTTTTTTCCCCTTCCTTAGCGGAATGCTCTCTGTTGACAGGCCATAACCAATACTCCTTAATTAAACCTGTCACCCTTTTACTGACAGTCACTTTAAAGAGATACACCAAGGTAACCTTGTGTTTGAGAACAAGGACGGCCATCAAACCCGTTTATCCCCGACGTTTCCTTTCAACAGCTGGACAGCGTTTTCTCTCTGACCTATGCAGCAATTATGTGCTCTGTTGTTTTATATTGTTTGTGCTGGCACCTACAATGCATGGCCTGATGTGTTTGGCAGTTCCACTTGAGAGGTAGAAAACACAGGGAAATTAATTCAAGAAACATATTGGAAGCTTATATTATTTTTAACTCACTTTCCAAACCACATTACAGTCACTACAATAAATAATGGATTTGACAATCAATTATTTCAGCTGCACAGATTGTTTCAGTTTATCACAATGTGACAATTATATTACAAAGAATTGATTGAGCACAATTACATCGCCATGTCATTAGGTATGAAAAAGCAATGTGACTCACATGGTTCTTGAGTTGTACTGATATTTTGTTGCAGTTTGTTCAAATGCTGCTACGTTATATGGGTGGTCCTACACAGATATGCTGAAATGTGCCATGCAACAGCTAGGACCAGTGTTTCAATCTAAACCGCATGCACAAACCGGTAGCAGCAACACCACAACAAAAGCTCCATTTTGTAATTTTTAATGTTATTTAGCCTACAATCAAAGCTCATCAAGCATCAATATTGAAAATACGCCATCATATATGTGACAGTAGGAGCATTACAGAATACATTAGCTCTACTACACAGTAGCATTTATATTCTTTGTTGACTGCGTACTAAACCTGTATTTACTAAATACACTTTTTCAGAATAATAAAATACAGTATACAGCAGCCTACTGTATAATATACACCCCAGTATATTATTAACAAATAGTTTGCATTCTTGTTCAGATACATCAGTACTACTTGAGAGCTGTACAATATTCCTCAATACAGATTAAAGAGCAAATGGAAATGCAATTGTAAATGTGCAACTCACCATAGGAATCATACGACTCCCCACTGTTGACATATTCATAGTAGTCATCTGAGCTGTGAGAAGGGAAAAGGCATCAGTTAGTCAGTCAGAATGCAGTGGCAAACGCAATAGGAAGTATACAGTATGCTCTGTATCACACTAAACTGTGTACACCTGCAGAAGCTGTAAACAGAGGGGAAATGACTTGAAGTTGAGGCAGAACGTCACAGCACATATTTGGCCATGACGTACGTGGTGAAGGCACACGTGCGGTCATGGGAGTGTCACAGGGCATGTCTCGCGCTGCTCTCCTGGACACAATAAATATGTCAGGCAAAACGCCAGACAACTAACAATCAATCAAAACCTCACTACCTCCATGGCTTTGCAAGGCAATTTCCTTTACCACCAAAAAAAGAAAGAAAAAAAGAAAGAAAGAAAAAGCATACCGTTCCATTTGATCACATATGAAGATCTATGAGGGATGGCAACTTTAATGAAAAATAAAACATGGGGGTGGGGGGGTGCATTGGTTCACTTCTCTCTTATATATTTATTTATCTGTGGACCCCGGGTGAGCTGCCGGTAGAACAATCCGGCATCAGTATCATTCAGTAACACTCCCATCATTCAAGAGAGGCAATTCATCATATGGCTGGCACTGAGCTGACGTGAACCATGGCAGCTGGGCCCCTCTCTCTCTCTCCCTCTCTCCCTCTCTCTGTCAGTCTATCAGCTGACAGGGCTCTCCTGCCCTCTCTGGATTAGAAAGTTACCGTCCAATGGTGTCTGACTGCTTCAACACACACCGCCTCCACACACTAAAGGTCTGTACTCCTGAGTGAAACTAGTGGTAATGATGTCATTCAACAGCCACTAAATTACACTTGTGCTTTGATACTGATAAGTTTTAAGACTTTCTAAACAACAACTCTATCTGGCGACCATTGATGTGAGCTCAGTTTTAGTTGAGAGATGAGGGTCTGGAAACCCTGTTCGCATAAAGGTTTGCTCGGTTACTATTATTGGTGGAACAATCAGTTGGTTAATGCGCTGACCTTGTCAAGTCAAGTGTTTTTTTGTTTTTTTCCTTCAAAATGTAGATCCAACAATGGCGGGGTGGAACCATGGATGTATTATATATCGGGTGGAAGAGTAGAGCTAGTTAAGCTAGCTAAGTGATACAGCTTACTGGTTAAAGTCTGCCCGAAATCTACGCCCATTTTGATGCAATGCCTGGAAACAATTCCAAGTGGAGCCTGTCCAGTTCCTACCAGACTACCACACCAACCCCCAAAAAGTAGATAATAAATCCACTGATCTGTATGAGGGGTCAGAAGTTTTGAATCACTTATTATTTTAATAGCATAACATGCATGCAATATTTTAATATTTTTATCCAAAGTGAAGTATTTGAAGGAGGATGTAGGAGTTAAACATCTTAGGGGAAGGTTGGAAAAGATCCAATCTTCAATTGAACCCACCACCTTGAATTGGGAATTAACCACACTAGTATACCACTAGTATATACTGTATATTTAAAAAAACACAAAACCATTGAACAATGTATGCATATTTTCAAACCTAAAATAAACACTACTAATACAACTACTATGATAACTACCACAAGACTATAAGGACCTATTTTTAACACTTCAGTGGTTTATGAGATAAGACAGTGCCCTAAAGAATTTTGCTCTTTAAGTCAGGCATTGCATAAATATCATGACTCAGCAGCAGACATCTCAAAACCTATACAAGCAAAAAGGTATTTTCCCCATGCGCAACCGATGTAAGGCACAGCTGTTGCGACCGTAGAGTGTGGGGTTTTCAATCAGCCCTCGCGGCAGAGGTGCCAAAATGCATCTGCCACGGATGTCAAGCCACCGAAATGTTGTCGGCACCACCGCTCAGCGGCAAAGAGCGGGCGGAAGAGGGGAAATACGTTACATTTGAACGCATGTTTCAGCCTGTCATGTTATGTAGCCAGTGACAAGACCTGACAGGATACTAAATAATTACATTTCGCATTATGCTAAAACGCTGGGGTGTATTCCACAGTGGTGCACTTGTACCCAAAAAAAACATTTTCATAAATGTCATGGAAATCAATTTGTCACAACCTGGCCAACACATGGTTTCCACTAGAAATATCCTGCCTACTTGGAAAGATGAAAACAAAGCACATATACTGCACTAGACAGGATCTCAGAAAACATGATCACATTTTGTGAACGGAATTTGTATACATTTGAATTCATGTTCTTTCTCTGAAAAATAAACAGAAGCTCGGTTTGCAGTAGATTAACCCTTGAATCACTCACTGCATTGCAATTGTAGTCTGATGTGCTGAAAGCTGCCAAGTATGTTCTGGTTCTTTCCACAAATTAGAGCAGTCCACCAAAAAACGATTACAAACTAATTCCTGGAGCGACATTTGATCAATATCGTTACGACTCTTCTCGTCATTGTGTCTCTCGTTTCCCCGACATGTGAATTCCGAGAGGAAAGAAGGAACAATGAAGCACATTTTCCACACCAATTGGCTGTCTCTCAAGTGACAATTGTAACGAGATTCAAGATGGTAGCTATGGCGTGAAATCAGTGCCACGAGACGAAGCTCTGTAATAAAGATTTGTCTGCTTGCAAACCATGTTTGTGTACTTGCAAACAATATTTGTGTACTTGCAAAAACGATGTGTGTCTGTAGAAAAAGACCCGAAACCTGTATAAAATATTTTGTGTCTCTGTAGAAAATTATCAGCAAACCTGTAAAAATATTTGTGTCTCTAGAAAAAAGATTCGTGTCTCCGTAGAAAAAAATTGTATCTGTACAGCGCTGCCCAAACCATTACAGCCAATCAAATAACGCCATTTCTGT
>JAODUE010026631.1:0-22434 GCA_027564755.1 Amblyopsis hoosieri
GGAGGACCTCTGTACACCATAACCTGAACTGCTTAACTGCAGGAGCAACTCAAACAACACATTAATCAGTGTATATTAATCAATTAAGTATCTAGTCAATACATATTCAGAGAAAAATAATATTGTGATATTTTTGCTGTGTGTGTTATGTTTATGTTTGTGAAAAGGATTTTGATCAATAAAATGTTCTTCACTTGTTCTCGTAATTCATCTGCAGTCTTTAGGACAACCAGCAGAGGGCAGTGTTGTATAACGTTGTTTAATGTGAACATACGCGCTATTGTATCTTTATAATTTCTTTTACAATGAAGAATATGCTTTAATAATGTTTACATTTTGGCATATTTCCCTTTTCCTTTTTTTTTTTTTTGTTTGTTGATGTTGACTCAACCATTCTATGAGGCAATATGCATACCTATTTAGATAGCCTTTATAGATAGACTCATAGTAATTTTGAACAGTGGACTTTAAAATATTTTGTTGGTGTTTGTGGCAACTTAAAAAAAAAAAGGGATATTCAGCTGTTGGCTAGTCTAGTGTGTGATGTAACAGGAAGTTGTGGGTTGTGTTCCAACCTAAACCTGACAGCATTGGCTTATCTTCTCTAATAAACCCCTCTAACTATTGTCCGTGGAGTGCAGAGACCAGTCGAGCTTGGCTCGTACAGTACAGTAGGCGCAAACCTCTGCAGAGTGCGGTCCGATCTGTCACACGCACTTGGGGATAGCCTTGACAGTAGTCGTCCTTTCCCTCATCATATTTTCCAGCTGGATTTGCACCGCAAGGTAGGACGATAGGTAGCGAAATATTTGTGTTGTTGTTGCTGAAACACAAGTTATTATATGGTAATAAGTTGGACTTCTCTGGTGTCGAAAAGGTGCAATATGTGTCTGTCGATGTTATTGTTTTGCTTTGCTAAATTATGCTGACATCAATCTTGAAACGAATTGCCTATCAATTTGCATTGAATAGGCTTTCATAATGTTGGGCTGTAGCCGGCATAAAGCAACGTCAATGCAATGAGCATTATGCATATGTCGTTACCAGCCTTAAAGCGTTAAAAAAAACATCTGATGGATATTAGCATATAGGCAAATTGCCCTGTACAAACTCATCAGTTACATTGGTAGCAAATAGGGGTTGAATTTAGGTTTAGGTTGTAGTATTAATTTGACATATAATGTAGGCTGAATACGATGCAGATCATGTTGCGCAGGCTGGTGCGAATTATTGTTTGCATACTAAGATTAAGAGTGATAAAGCCTACAGGATCACATTACGGTATGGAAAATCCTTCGCTATCCACAAGCCTGTAGGCTTGTTTTTTGGTGCATAGGCTACAGTAGTACTGTAGCGATCATACTCTTGGGGCTACATCCATTTCATTCACATATTATGTGGAATTTGCTATATCATTTGGACGAGTTGATATCGCCCTTTTACTATAATCTGCCAAATATTATTTTGTGCGTGTCCGTGCTATTTTCTTTAAATGTTAAATTTTTTTGTCTTTGAAGTCATATATCACATCTACACATTGAGCTGACTCATGGAAGACAATCGCAGTAGATCAGCTACATTCAGAATTTCACCAGACTTAGAAAAGGTCTTGACAAGTTTAGGCCTACATCTCACCACATTGTTGTAGGCTATACGTCGTGTTTACTTGACAATGTGATGAAGTAAAATACAATTAATTAATGAATGGATTAATTAATGAATTGATTCATTCATTCATTCATTTAATGAAAATGAAAATGGACATGTCATCCACTGTGTAGGTTTTTCCTTTTTCATTGTTGGCCAGATGATCTGCATGGTTGCATAAAAGTAGCGTTGTAGTTGGAAATTATTTAACCAACCAGAGGGGGATGAATGATGATAATAAGATAGTAACAGAAAATAACTATTGTGAAAACAGGTTCATTGATATGTTGAGCAGGCATTTCCGGAGAACATTTAAGAAAAAAACATACAACATCCTCCAACCCAAGGTAGAAAATGTCATGTAGGCTACTATAACACAAGCACATTTGTTTTTGTTTTTTATACTACTGTACATCATCCATATAATATACAGTAATGTATTGATATAGCTGTGGTCAGCATTACTGCGTCATCATTGAGGGATCATGGATCAACAGGTAAAGGAATATGGCAGGATACAGTTAGTGTTCATAAAGGTGAAATGAAAATGCACTGCTAATGGGTTAATTATTTTTTTTGATAGCCCTTAGCTAAAACTGTGTTCCTGGAGCTTCATAGAAAGCCTCAGGTTTTCATAAATTAAGACTGTATTTTGAATTAGTAAAATTTTCTATTTTGTTCCAAGAATGCCAGACATTGTAACTTACTGTACACAGTTGCAAGCATTATATACATAATTAGCATGTGAGGATTGGTTTTCAGGTAACTTTCAGTTAAGTTAAAAGTATTGTAGCAATGCCAATTGGTTCAGCTCTGTCCAATAGTTTCAAAATTAACCCGAGGTCTACGCCAAGTAGGAGGATACAAACACTTCCCAATGGAGCGTGGCCAGACCTATTCACGAAGTGAACATGGTCTGGTTACACCAGGCTATCTTTCAGTGGCCAGTCTAGACAAAACCAAAACACAAACTGACTGACACATTTGTCAATTGCAAGAAGCTTATTTAGCCTCCCTAAGCAATCCCATAGTGCGTTTTGCCCCTCCAGAAAACAGTAGTCTGGAACTTAACAATAAATACCCACAAATTATTTTGTACATTTTCATTACCCCCCAAAGGCAGCTAACTACCATTACAGTGATGGTACAATGGTTGCAATGTGCTGTGTGTAAGGCACAAGTGTTACACAATAGCCAATTTACAGATGTTTTTGAAACGCTGAATATCATTGTGCAACCTCTTCTTCCAGGTGTCCTATTTACTTACGCCATGGCCAGTTCAGAAGTTGATGCAGCCTTGACTTTAGAATAATGGCACCACACTGACCTCTCCTTCATAAAACACAAGGCCATGTTTTAATATTTGAATAAACAATGCATATCGATGCGCTCTCTCTGGCAGGTTTATGTAAGGGCAGTAAACTACAGTAGGAAGGCATATTCCACTTTTTGTAAAGGAAAATGCCAATGTTTCATTTCCCATCATATGCATTCAAGTGCATTTTTGACCTTTACTGAATCTTAACCAGGGTCAAAATAGCCCTGGTACACATTACACAGTTCTCTGCTGCTTCAACCCCCGCTCATGCAGGCTGAGGTTATTATATTACACTAAAGCACAATGAAGCTGACATGTTCTTGTATAGCTCCCACTAAGGTTGAGGATTTTGTTTCAACAACTCCAGTTCTTGTGCAACTGATTTTTCCCCCACTCATACATTATGCAAGATACTGTAGTTTACTTCACTGTCTAATTGAAATTAATTGTCAAATTCAAGCTCTTAGGTCGCAGTATTGTAGCTCTTGCGGTTGTGTGAACTGCTGTTCATGCCGGGAATAAATGGGGCTGTAAAAAGAGGCTGTGTGGTTTTCAATGGTGTTGTGTGTTTGTGTGAGCTAAACAAACTGTCAGTGGACTACACAGCCTTCTTGATTTACTGGGTGGGTGGTGGGGCTGCCATGCAGAAAAGGAATAAGTGATATTGATGTGTGTGTGTCTGTGTGCAATGCATGCACTTGACTATGAGCAACTGTTATTTCTGAAAAAACGCTGCTCGATTTGTGTTTGGAATGGCCCTTCTGGCTGAAATGAGTGTTACAAAAACATTGTTCTGGTTTGAAACTCATAGAGCACATGCTCCCATTACATGGGCGCTCATCTCTACTCCTCCTCAAGCTGTAACAGGCTCATGCCTTTGCCTGCTCCTCCCCTTAACAGGGAACCACTCTCTGGGGGCATTATCACACAATCGGAGAGTGTAGCTTTAAGGTCCACGGCAGCAAATTGTTTATAAACAAAAGTCAGTCAATTAGTTGTTTTTACGTAGATAAAGTGTCATGTTGTGTCATGTTGGGGACACAGGAAGAGGCATTCACCACAGCATTCAAGCTAGGCTTTGTTTTATGGCTCACAGGCTGATAACCCTTCCCCCTTTCTTATGCTTATTCCCATGGAAACCAGCTGAGGCAGTGTGTAGTTGTTTAGCAGCATGAACGTACCATTTCACACCTATTCATTTTCCCACCTGTTGACCGCTATGTACTGCTGCTATCCCTGCTAGTGAAAATGCAGGTAAACTGCCTTGCACAAGGGCCACCGTGACCCAGCGTGCGGGTAAAGGGTAATTTTCTGCTTTTCCATTCCAAAAGAAATGGATGTTAAAACGTTCCCATGGTTTGCATATGTGACTGACACAGCTAGCCTGTGTGTTTTGTTCACTGGTGATTTTTATATTCCCTTTAGAGCAGTGGTGTGTGGTCAGGCCTGTCCCCTTCAGAGAAGGTGACCAAAATGAGACAGGAATGTTATTTTTCATTTATGAAACACTTGTCCCCTTTTATAGGACAGAAACATATTTATTACAGTTACACAAATAAACATCACATAATTTAGTAAACGTATATCTGAAGTACATAAGCTTCAATGTGTATTTTCCAGTCACAGGAAAGATACTGTCTTTGTCAAACAAAACTTCTTAGCTGTACTCTCCTCCTATAACATTATCTTGAAAATCAGAAGTGTTCTACAATGTTTTCATACTGGCAAAGTGACATGCATATCTGACCAATCAAACTGGTGAATATCAAAGAGTAGGTGATCTGAAGGGGCATCAGGTTTATGTACTGCATGCCACTGGTCATGTCTGTCTAGGGCACACTGTGGGCTAATGGTGTATATTCTTTGGCCTCTTTGGGAGTGTCTTAAAACAGCATTAAACTTGACCTGGGCCCAAAGTTATTTTTGTCACAGCAATGCCTCAAGGGAACCACTCGCATCGGTGCCAAATGATGAGGAAGTGTTTCTCTGTTAGAGTAGGATTGGAACTACAGTAGTAGACCTATCTGTTGATAATACAGATAAAAACAATAAACAGTGCAGCTAGAAGAAAGAAATATAGTACACCAGTACAATCTTTCCTAAGTTGCCTTATTACATATATTTTTTAATCATCACTAATAACTTGACATGGGAATAGCCAAAACAATTGTTTTACTTGTCAATTAATCTTGTAGCCTATAAAATAATAATGTAAAGAAATATCATGGCTCAGAGTTATGAATCAGCATACATACCTCAGTCTTGTTTGGATGCACTTATACGCTACAGAACATATTGTGTTGGGTAGGTGGAATTGGCTGCACCGTTGCCTTGATGAGAATATTTAAATATTCATGCAGAACTTCACTAGTCCAACATCCAGGATAATTATGATGTTTTATTTATTTTCATCTCTTTTACATAATGGTTTACAAACTCTGACAGGCAGTGCCATGGAAGAGAAACAAGCTGCTAACACTTTTTCAGTTGATTCAGTGGTATTGGTACAGTACATTTCCATAATGTCTTCTTGTGGCAGTTAGATGATTGATAATAATATGATGCCCATAACATTTTAAAAAGAAAACTATGCTTTTAGTTTATCTGCATACATACACATTACATACAGTAGTATGTGTTTTTATGTATGTATGCACTGTGTATGTATGTCTGTCTGTCTGTTGGTCTGTCATATACAGTAAAATTCCAAACATACAATATGAAATGTATGTATGCTATTTAGGGCTGGCCCCAAATATTCAATTATTTGGGTATTTGTTCGCTGGGTATGTATTCTATTTAAATATTGGGATTCGAGTATTCGTTTTTTCACATTATGCATGCATGTTTTCTCATTAATCCCTACTGTCTCCATATAAACCCACATGTTGAATTTCATTCAACACACATATTCATTCAACACACACTCTTATTGGCTAATACACAATATACATACATATATATGCTATATATGCTACTGTCAGTCAGCATAGTAGCCAGTCAGCTGCTATGCTGACTGGCTAAATTGACGTGTCAATCAAAGTGGCCATTTTGAGCACATGGCTCATGCTCACTGAAGCTAGGAATTGAGGATTACTTCTGTTATACTTCTTAATTATAGTTGAGTGTTTTTATTGGTGTTTTTGAGAGAGTATTCGAATACTCGTTCGGAAATACCATCAACTATTTGAAACCTGTAAAATGGTATTCAGGACAGCCCTAATGCTATTTAATATGCTGTACCAAGCATCAAACAACATCATATAAAGGGGCCAAAACATGTAATGAATATGCACAAATTGTGCGTTCAAAAAATAATATTAACAGCAAACCCTCACCCTTAGCTAATATAATGCCACCTCTCTTTAACCTATTTTAACTTCGCTGATCTATCACCTAGCACTAAGAAAACTGGTGTGGTTATGTACAGTACGTGCTTGGTATTTAGTAATATTTGGACTTTGGCATGCATGTTATTATGATTATGTGCTCACCACATAACATAACATGTAACTTGTATAGCAACATAAGTTTGAGGAAGACTTTCTTTTCCCAACTTCTTTTAGCTGTGTGGGATTTTGCGTTTTGTTTTTATCAACATCTGGTAGAGTTTTGGGCAACCATGAAGAAGCAGGAGGTCCACTCTTGCATCCCAGGCTCACGAACATGACTGGGATGTTATATTCTAAGTCACAGGGGAAGGATCTTCCGAACATTTGGATGGGAAAATAGGCACCATGAATAAACAACAGTCCTTCTGGTATAATTTAGAGAGGTTCCAAGCATTATAATGAGTTAAATAATAGTTTTGTTATTGATGTCCATTATGGTCTGAAGACAGCTAGGAACATTTCTATGAATATTGTATTAAAATGTCTTGCCTGCAGCCAATAATCAATCTTCCATGTTCCTACAATGTGACTCCAAACAGTAATGATTTGTTGAATGGCTACTTTGTTAGTGTATTGTCTTCATCAGAACTAACTACAGTAATCTCTAATTTATTTGAAAGCTGATGTCCTTTGTGCTATGTAGACTTCCTGTACGCATTCCTGTGTGTGTGTTTGTCCTGTGAAGCTGTAATGATGTGCCTTAAAAGGAAATCCCAGCGTGTTTTGTCCATGGTCCCATTTATTTACATTACAGTCAGTAATGAGTCTGGGCAGCGGAGATTGCCAGGATTATAAACTGAATTGGTAGATTTGATTTTGGTCACAAATGATTAGCATGAGCGATGGGGAACATGAAGATCCCTTTAAGTTTCCTTAAAGTCTCTTAGGAATTTCAATTTAAGGCATGAAATAAAAGCCTTAGGAAAGATTCATTGAATATCTTCAGGAGGAAATAATGTTAACATGCAGTTTAGCACTTTATTTGTTTACATTTCAAAACCATCACCAGAATGAGAATTTTGATTGATGAAATGGTGAATGGTTAGCACTTCTTCTTATTGTAAAGGTTTTCCAACTATCTTCAATTGTTACTAATGTGACAGACAGTAACACAGAACTGGTTTGTTGTTTTGTTTAGCCATAACTTGCACATACACATGGCAAGTTGCATGAATGGTGACTGTCATTTCACCTATTGCGCTTGTGTGACGCACTAAAGCCAGGAACAGTGCCTGCAATCCTCTTGTGTATTAGAATTTCTTGATCAAAGTCTCATGTTAAAGTAACATAAGCCAAGCTGATAAAGCCCCTCTGTACACCTGTTGCATATTGAAACTCCTCTCACACACGCAACTGCATGGAAGACATTTTGTCACCTTCCCCGTGCTGTGTGAGAGGGACAAGTCTGTCAGTGAACATCTACTCTTCACGGTCAGCTGTATATAGCATACAGCTGACCATTTAAAGTAAAAGCATTACTCTTTCTCAGAAGTGGTTGTCGTCCTAATTATATACTTCTCTGAACCACATAAAACGAATAATAAGTATAATATTCAACATTATGCTACCACTTTCCCATGGCTGACACATACATAGTTCATATCAGCTTGTAGTTTATAGTTCACTGTTCTTAATAGGAATCAGCTTTCAAATTGCCAAGTTGTCAAGTCATTGCTCCTCAGTTTTTATTCGAAGGGAGATTTCATTAGAGATTCCACCAGAGACTGAAAATATGTAATTGTAAAAACGCATTGTGCTGATCAACGTCTTGTTGATCAGCTTTGAAGTCACATTAAATTTAGAAGTTAGGCTAGGCGTTTTGAGGAAATATAGTAAGCACAGGAGGTTGAAGGACTTCACGTCACACCCTTATTTCATGTGAAGCAATTGGCATATAAGATTATATTGAGGCCGAGGCGTTCCCAGTCCAGTGTGGAGATATAATCTCTCCACCTAGTCCTCTGTCTTCGAGGCCTCCCAGCTGGACGTGCCTGGAACACCTTCCTAGGGAGGCGCCCAGGGGGCATCCTTACCAGATGCCCGTACCACCTCAACTGGCTCCTTTCGATACGAAGGAGTAGCAGCTCTACTCCGAGTTCCTCACGGATAGCTGAGCTTCTTACCATATATCTAAGGGAGATGCCCTCTCCCTTAGAAATATGGTGAAATAGACACCCTCCTGAGAAAAACAATTTCGGCCGCTTGTACCCGTGATCTTGTTCTTTCGGTCATAACCCACCCTTCATGACCATAGGTGAGGGTAGGAACAAAAATTGACCGGTAGATCGAGACCTTTGCCTTCCGGCTCAGCTCTCTTTTCGTCACAATGGTGCGGTAAAGTGATTGTAATACCGCTCCCACTGCTCCGATTCTCCGGCCAATCTCCCGCTCCAATGTCCCTTCACTCGCGAACAAGACCTCGAGGTACTTCAACTCCTTCACTTGGGGTAAGGACTCATTCCCTACCCGGAGTAGGCACTCCATCAAAACGTGACGAGGACACCAATGGCTCTGCGCCTGCACAATGGGAGTTGATAAGGAGTGATAAATCAAAGGCACTAGGCACACCATTTTTTGTCCCTTCCCATCTGGATGCCAACAAATGTAATGACATCACCCCATGATTAAAGGATCCACGACTAACCTGCCATGGACTGATCTGAGGCAATCAGATCAGTGGACCACCCACAGTTACAGTAGCATGGTGGAGTGCATGGGTTAAGTTGACCCGACCAATAATTCAGCCTGGTGCCTCCATGGCGAGATCGCCCTTTCAGGTGCAGAGGAAATGCAATAATGACAGATGATTTATTTAGCTGAACACTGGCATATTATGGGTTTATGGAGGTAGGGGAGTTACATTGAGATAATGAGGATAATATTGAGGTAAGCAGTTGAGGTTTAATCAAAAGATTAATTTCACTTTAGTTCCAGTAATGCCTTTTTACTACATCCTGTTCACTTAACTGTACAGAATAGTCAGAGTGCATTGTGATCTGACAAGCTGTAGTCTCTGTTTCAGTTTGTAAACGCTGGAAAAACAACCTTTGCCAAAAACAGCTGCGGATCTTGGCAGAAAGTGTTTGCGTGTGTGTGTGTGTTTGCGTGTGCGCACTCTGCGTGTGCGACAGAGCAGCTGATCTCCTAGCTGTTTCCAATTTGCACATGGCCATAATGTTTTACAATCCAACTTTCAGTAAGCGCCCCCTAGCCCACGCCTCCCACCCATCCCCCTCTCCCTGGTGGAATGGCAGTGTAATTCAGAGCAGGCTTCCAGACATGAGGAGACATGTGGCCAGTACCTCCTGTAATAATAGAGTTCTTGAGATTTTGTGAGAGTAAACCTGTCAGTATTCTCTTGCTAATGGACAATGTCTGCGTGTACTGACATGGTTTGATAGGCTATTGTTACAGTAATGACAAATTATGTCCTTTTTAAGGTGATGGCAGCCAGGCACCATGCCAATTATATTAGCAATGAAATCATTATTCCGTTCAGGCCAATAAAGGCAAACTGACCCCAATAACCTGGGTTTTATTATTTCTTAAACAAAAAGTGAGCGAATATAGGCTATGGCATGTTCTAGATTTAGACCACCATTTTATCCTCTAATGAGAGGCCAGTGTCAGAACTGATATTTAAGGTCCCTGATCACACAGATTACATTTCTACCTTTACTGCACTTTCTCAGGTTCTAACTACAGATTGGAAAGTTTGAGCTTTTGGCCAAGACCTCAAATGAAAAGGTTCCATTATTACATCTATTTTTCACATTTAATAGCATTACTCTAGTCCTATTATGATATCTTGTATATAACTAGCACCAAAACCTTCAGGTTTGGATCTTGAAGACACATGGACCTCAAACCTCTTACACTGACAAATGACAATTGAATAAGTTGTTCCCACGTCAGTATACACTTTGCAGTATATGTAAACTTAAATATAGCCATCTATGCCGTTTGTAACCACGGTAATATCATGCTCATTGATGGCCTGTGATGCTACACATCAGCCCAGATGTGGATTGGATCTGATTCTATCTGGCTATCTCAGTGGGGAAGGCTATAACTTTTCGAACAATTAATTGGATTTAGGCCACCCGAGGGACAATTCGTCATCATTAAGAAGTAATAGTTTTGTGGTACAGTATGTCCCTTGTGTGGTGGTTTTAAAGCATGTCAGTGAAAGACGTGCTGTTGTTTTCTGTTTTATATTTCAGATTTATAGCTGGTCTGTCACTCCAGGTAGTAGAAGCGCCCAAAAGGACGATGGAGGGTAATGGGTGGAAACTGATGTTGGCGTTCCTATTGCTGTGCACTTCAACAGAGGTAAACATACGAAAACACTTCACTTTCAGGAAAACTACAAGGAAAGCAGTTACAGATATACAGTAGCATATGTGGTCGTTTTAAAATGCTAAACGTTGTCTCAATGGGCATGCATTTTTTTACAGCAGTAAAATTCAGCAGTATATTTTACATATTATATGCAGTACACATGGGAAAGGATATTGTTAACCTAAGTGCAGTTAAGGCTGCATCATGTTGGTTTTCTTACTACTCTACTATGAATACAGTATTCAGAATGCAGTTACAGTTTGTTGTAAGATGTTTTATGTAAGATGAATATCAATTGAATTTAATATTCAATTTTTACCATTTCATGTGCAGGTACATCTGATGACTACTGTAGAGATTAATGAAACCCAGCAGCAGCAGCAGATTAACGTCTACCATGACATTGGAGTCACACGGATCAAGATAGTGACAGCACAGTTTGAGTGCTACCAAAAGTTAATGAATGACAATACTCAAGAGAGGCAAGGTAAAGAAGCATTATGTTACAGTATACATTGAAAAATATCACTTTGAGGGTGGATTGGCTGCATGAGTTTGCCAATTAATACACTTGAATACTGAAAAATAATGAGATTTCATGGTTTACAATAGCTTGCCATAGCACTTGCAGTCACACAAAATATAGTATTTTGTGAGCCTGTACATTTGGACAAAATCTCATTAGCCCCCAGGAACATAAGGTTCACAACCCTCACCTTTCATTTATTATTTTCTAGAAATAAGCTTCTACATAATACTACAGTACAAGGATCTTCAAATATGCTCATGATAATGCCTACGCTTACTAGCCCAAGCGGTTACAGTTGCAGCATTTAGCAGAAGCTTTTTTCCAAAGCAGCCAATGTCTCAATATGTACTGTATCTCAGTACAGTGTATCATAGCCAAGTTATCATTGGCGAACAACATTCTGTGTCTGAATAAAGACAGCAGCATGATGTTAGCATGCATTTTACAACATCTATATATTCTAAAAACAACAGCCTAGTGCTCAAAATGAAACAGCTGATATAAGAGAACAACACATAGCGATAAAACAATAAATAACGCTCTGTGTTGTCATTCACTGCACGTTGTTGTGTTGTGTCTACTGACTCTGTTGTTTCCATTGGTGTAGATGCCATGTGTAACCGCACCTGGGATGGCTGGCTGTGCTGGGATGACACCAAGGCAGGCTACATCTCAGAACAACAGTGTCCGGATTACTTCCAGGATTTTGACCCTTCAGGTGTGACCTGGCTCTAGATGTCTACTTCTAACTGGATGTGTTACTTTAGTTCTATTTAAGCAAGAGAACATGCTTCTGCAGTACTGTATGCCCGTCTTTGTGTTGTTTTTAGCCGTTTGATGTCTCCAGAAGTGAACCTTCATTAAAGCACACCCTTAAACAGAATGAAACAGACATCTAATCCATTCCAGATCCATTCCAGATCCATTCACCCTCATTGATCAATGGCTTTAATGCGTTTCAACATGGCTTCAGCATTAATGTGGAAGTTGCAGTTATCTCCTCCCATCTCCTCCTTTTACTAAAGGGATGCACCCAATAACGTGTTATAATGGTAACAGGGTAAACCTCCAGGCTTTGAATGAAGTAGTATACTGCATTCACTTGCTGCAACATTTGGTTGCCCCAGAGACAGTGTCACTACATGGACTATTAACTGTTAGGGAGAAAGCATAGTTATGCACTAGACAGGAGAACTATTTAGTCTCACTACCAGTTTAACTAATGGTGAAATATGTGGATAACTGTCACCTGCAGAGATGGTGACAAAGATCTGCACTGACACTGGCCATTGGTTCCTGCATCCTGCAAGCAACCGGACCTGGACAAATTACACCCGCTGCAATGAGCACACCAATGAAGGCAGAATGGTATGGCCAGCATCCAAAATGCAATGCTAAGCAATGTTGTAATAGATCTCCACCAGACGTAGGCTACTGGTGCAGCCTTGTTACTTTACATGATTGAATCACAAATAGTGAATTGTGTGAGTCAACCATTCTGACCGAACAAATGTTTCAAAACAGTTTTTTTCTTCATGTATTTTGCAACTTCTCATAGTTCTCTTTCAAAGTTCTCATAATTCCTAGCAACAGTTTACAGTACATATACAGTATTTGCCTATGTTCAAATGTAAGATGTCCTTGACTGTCATGAAAGGCATCTAGAAATAAAATGTAGTATGATTATTATTATTATTATTATTATTAGTAGTAGTAGTAGTATTATATGACAACAAATATAGGCAATCTTGCTGGTTATTCTACCTATTGTAGACAGGATACTAATGTATTCATATCTAATGCATTTTCTTTATCTTGTTTTCTTCCAGACTGCAATGAATCTTTTGTATTTAGCACTCATAGGACATGGGCTGTCTCTTACCTCCCTCTTTATCTCTCTGGGAATATTTTTCCATTTCAAGTATGTCAACCAACCAAACAATATATCTCATTTTAAAAAGCGTTGTTAGTTTTTTTGTTTTTATTGTTGATTCTCAAGACATTACAAATAATATATTTATTGTTTAAAACAGGGAAATATTTTGTATATTTGTAATTTTTAGATTTTATATATGATTTTAAGTAATTTAAAAACGCGCCCCGTTTTATCTCTTGCAGGAGTTTAAGTTGCCAAAGGATCACCCTTCACAAAAACCTCTTCTTCTCTTTTGTCCTCAACTCTGTTATCACAATTATCTGGTTGACCGCTGTAGCAAACAACCAGGAGTTGGTGCAGAGGAACCCAGTGAGTGTTAGAATATTTATGAACAGCATGGCTTATAAAATGTGATATTGGATCGGATATTGTCCTGCAATGGCCCTAAATTAGCAGGGCTAACAGAGTAATCATGTTGTATACTGTATGTTGAGTACTGCTGAACCCAGGTTTAGGCTATAGCATTCTGTCTGCATCAGGTCTGAGGAAAACAAGCTGTCTATTTCATTCACTGAACAATTTATCCATGGAAGTCAACAAGCACAAAATGCGGCAGATTTCTATTCCTTTGGTAGCCATGCATTTAAGGATGTAGGTCCTCAGGCCAACTACTCACTTACGTAAACATTTAATGGATTTGGCATTCAGTGATGAAATACATCTCAAAAGGAAAGAGGATCTTTACAAGGTCAATTGCACTGTAGTTACTGTAATATGAAAATGAAAAGAATTCTGGAACCTTATGTTAATATAAATTCATGTATTTTTATCAGAAGACAAAAAAATTATTTTAAACTTTATTTATTAACAAAAATGCAATGCTAAAGTAAATTACAGTATAAGCAATATACTGTATGTCTGTATGTAATATAATTTAATAAATACTATGTATACTTTAGGACCATTGAGAAAAGTGTTCCTTTTTAACTAGATTTTTTTATTTGATTTTTTTTGGAGTAGTTTTTATTTTGTCATATAGTCTCATTTTCTGTTTAAATACAGTGAATCCTATACGCACATTGTTGTTCATTAACCTCTGTGTTATTCCTATCCTACCTGTTCACTTTTGCAGACCAGCTGTAAAGTGTCCCAGTTTATCCACCTGTATCTGTTTGGCTGCAACTACTTTTGGATGCTGTGTGAGGGTATTTACCTCCATACTCTCATTGTGGTGGCTGTGTTCGCGGAGAAGCAGCACCTCATGTGGTACTACCTTCTAGGATGGGGTATGTTGGTGGACCTTCTATGGTGGCCCTGTGAACTCAACACTGCACTGCAAATTATGAAAACACATGCATATAAAGAAATCATCTTCATCAATTAGACAATACAAAATACACTTCATATTCTAACAACACATTTAAAATAAATAGCATTTTTAAATACTATTAGCAAAGCAGTTTAATCCCTATACAGGTGAAATTACCAATGATTAGATTTACATTTTTCATTTTCTATAGGGATTATTTTAGGATTTGTAGTAATTTTTTGACGATTCCTGTGATAACATTTTTACAATAGTTTATTGTTCGTGTATCATTGAAATACGTTATTTATTTAATATTATTGTTATTATAATATTTATTTTAATTTAAGACTGTGGTGGTATGTTTTCTGCAGTGTTTAACCAGTAACTGTTTGCAGGCTTCCCTCTCATTCCGGCTTTAATACATGCCATCGCACGAAGTTACTACTACAATGACAAGTACGTTTTCAAGAACATTATATATTACATAGTTTTAATTTAGGTTTGAATGAACATAAATAATATTATTAATATAGTAGTTAATACAATAATACAACATACTGTATCTAAAACTTTATTTACACAGTTGCTCTGATTTGTGCTATTTTAAAGATTATTTAAAACAGCCTTTTCGTTCCTGAATACCGATTCTGTTGAATGTCATTCAAATACATTTTCATGGTAAAATCAGACATTCTTGCGAATCCAACTGGCTGAAACTTTATTGGTCTTTACCATAGCACATTGTCAGGTAACAGAATACACTGCACATTATTCTGTACAGTACATTAATGGTGTATACCCCACCCCCACAATCTCCAATCTCCTGTGCTGTAGCTGTTGGATCAGCTCCAATACATCTCTACTCTACATCATCCACGGCCCCATCTGTGCTGCTCTCCTGGTAAGTTCATTCAGGTATTTCCTTATATGGTCTTATTTACAAATATAGTAATATAGTACAGTGCATCTTACAGTATATTATGTTTCTTCTGAAAAGGGGCTTTTTTTTTTTGGCGCTCCTAGTAGTATGTACTGTATGTAATTACCTGTTCGTGAAATTATCAAAAGAATAAAAAACAACCATCAAAAAGTATATTGTGAAAACCGATCAGATTTATCTATCGATTGATAGGTTGTTTCTGTCTATTAGGTCTGCTAATTCTGTATGCAATGAAAGTTGTGATTCTTCACTTGTTAGAGTGTAAACAAAGTCAGTTGTTTGGAGACATGACACAGTGTATAGCAAGCTATACACTAGTATAGCGACTACAAATCAATGGGGCATGCACTCTTTGAGGAATCACCCTCTGGTCCCTAGACTTTAGTCTTCTAGGAATTCACTTAATACATACTACACAGCCTCATGTGCCATTTCAAAAGGGTGTTTTTATTTTATTTGAACCATTCCAGTACGTCAGCAAGTCCGACAGCATGTGAACAATCAAAACCCACCCACAACACAAATAAATGGGATTTACTATACAGTATATGCACACCAGATAGGTAGTGTTTCTGAATGTTCTGTTTTAATTTGATTAAAACAAATAATACATGCATTACCCTCATAATGAGTAATGCATGCCCTATGTGAGTTTTTCCCAACCAGCAAACAACACACAAACAACCTTAACATCGACACGTTCTCTATGTTTCTCTCCTCTCAGGTGAATCTATTCTTTTTGCTCAACATTGTGCGGGTTCTTATCACCAAGCTCAAGGTGACTCACCAGGCAGAGTCCAGTCTTTACATGAAAGCTGTGAGAGCTACCCTCATCCTGGTTCCCCTGCTTGGGATCCAGTATGTCCTGCTTCCTTACAAGCCTGAAGGAAGGGTTGCCTCAGAAATATATGACTACATCATGCATATCCTCATGCATTACCAGGTGCGCCATGAGCTTCCACGGTGGATTGCGTTTCAGTTGTGTTGAGCGATGACGCATTCTGCTTTAAGGCATGATTTCCATTACAAACGAGATTTACCAGATCTAAATCAAAAACAGCACTTTGGGGATGCTGCAAAATCTCAACATGTAAACGTGGGGTAGATATTGACTGCATATCGTAAATTTTGACTGCATGTTTGTCACAGTAGGCTTAGTCTAAATGCCTTATCTTACCAGGTTGTTTTAGAAAGAGCCCCCCCCCACACACACACACACACACACACTTCATCTCTCCTCTGACTCTCTTATATTGCAAATGAGAACATTAACTAGTAGAGTTAAGGTACAGATCCTGCTTCTAAACTTGTTCTTGTTTTACTACAGGGTCTGCTTGTAGCAACCATCTTCTGCTTTTTCAATGGAGAAGTAAGATTGGCTCATTCCCTTTAACATTACACTACATTTTCTCTCTTATATACATGCACACATGCACATACACACACACACACACACACTCATTCCATGTACTGTATGATCATGGATAGAATTGACAACTTCCTGTGTATGCCCCTGGGGATTTACATCGAGGGCGAAAGAGAGGAGTGTCTCGCGTGAGAGCTTTAGTTTCAGAGGGCTTCGCTCTACATTGAAGATTATCAACCTTATTGGCAAGCAGCCATGAACAGCACACAGACCTTTTATCGATCGAAACAGAGCTATCCTCTACTAGATGTACTCTCCCTGTACACACAAAGAAAGATAATATTTTAAGCTCTAACTACCACTGATCATTAGATCAGATTAGCTTCCACAGTATAGTGCTAATGTTCATCAAAGCTCTGATCTTGAGATCATCCTGACCTCGCAATGCGACATATTTACATTGGTCTGGAAACCCTTAATCAAAAGAACATATTTATACCCAGTCCAAGAAATAACCGTCTGATACAGCACTACTTTGATACAGACGGCACAGTTAAAGATACCCCTACAATGTGGTATACTACGGATCATCTAGTAACGTTACAGTAGTAACAAAAACATTTTAACAAAAATAATGGACGTATAACTAGACACTTTATTAGGTACACCTTGCTAGTACCGGGTTGGACTCCCTTTTGCCTTTGAACTGTCTTCATTCTTTGTGGCATACTTTTAAAAAGGTGTTGGAAACATTCCTCAGGGATTTTGGTCCATATTGACATGATAGCATCACACAATTGCTGTCGATTTGTTTGATTTTGTTTGATTTTGTCTGAACGTCAAGACGAAAAATAAGACTGACTCAAGACAGCTCCGATTGCCACCTTACACCAAAACGATCGAGCTGACGAGAGAGCACTACAACTCTAGCGAGACTCATTTTGGAACATTGGAGAATTGTCTGTGACAGTGAAATCCCTTGAAAGTCGTTAAGTGTAAGGCCAGCATTAGTTGTTAACCGTTATTTCAGTTGCTGTTGCCTTTCTATCATCTCGAACCTCTCGAATCTGCTCATTCTGACATCAACGGTATTCTCTTCCACCCAACTGCCGCTCTCTTTTTTGGACCATTCTCTGTAAACCCTGGAGATGGTTGTGCGTGAAAATCCCAGGAGATAATCAGTTTCCTAAATACTCAGACCAGCAAGTCTGGCACCAACAACCATACCACATTCAAAGTCACTTAAATCAAATTTTCTTCTCCATTCTGATGCTCGTTTTGAACTTCGTCATGTTGTCTTGACCACGCCTGCATGCCGAAATGCATTGAGTTGCTGCCATGTGATTGGCTGATTGGCTACCAGTATTTTTGGTAATAAGCAATTGAACAGACCATCAAAGTACATGGTTATAATTATACAAACACAATTATGAATGCTTTAAATGATATAAGTCAACTAATGTAATTCCATTCGTTCTGGGCAGGTTCAAGGCGTACTGCGGAGGCACTGGAACCAGTACCGAATACAGTTTGGCAGCTCCTTGGGCTCCCATTCCGATGCCCTGCGTTCAGCCTCGTATACGGCCTCTTCCATCACTGAGGTGCAGGGCTGCTACAGTATTGACGGACACTCTGAACATATGAATGGCAAGGGCTTCCACGACATGGACCCCTCCATTTTAAAAGAGGACAACGCCTTTGCCTGAACATGGTGCTCCCCGGACGCGTCTGTCCAGCTCTGCACCCCTGCCCAACCAACGCACCACCACCACCCCTGCCCTACCTCAGAATCTCCCATCTTCTTGGTGCGATCCACAGCACCCCCCCACCCCCCTTCCCCAAACACTCTATTGCAGAGTAAGGAATAGTTTGGTAAGTCTGCACTGTGTATTACCCACTTGAGGCAACATGCTATCTATACACTAATGCACTGTGTCCTTGAAAGCGCTGTTATGTATACTACTAAATTACCCTTTGTTACTTTTTCTCCACTTGTATGTGGACTAAAATGTGTCTATATAAACCCACTGTTCATATATAGTGTATTGTGGTAGCTAGATTCTATTTCCATTCATGTGCTAGTGCAGCACAACATAGATGTACAGGGTCACATTTACCCCATGTCCTTTAAGTGAGAATACTTTATACCTGTGCATTCAACCTGTGGTTTACAGCACTTGAGATAATCACTGAGCAGCATGTAATTACTGTGTTGTCAGGGGGTAATTAAAGTATTGCCAGGGGTGTCTAACTTACAGTGAACAGTTTTCACATGGAATCACAATGCTCTTCATATCTGTACGTGCTGGTGAAAGTACATAATGTTATTGTATTGTAAGTCTGGTCATTTTGTTTTTATCTTCTTTTTTAATATAGAAATTATTTCATGCCAAACTTTCTCAGTGCAAAACAAGAAAAAGCGCATCCCACCACAATGGTCTTCTACAGAAATATAGTCCCTTCACCATATATAAAACAAATTATAAATTAAAATAATGCTTATATTTTTTTAGAAAACCCAATATGAACACATTACACATATACACAACTTGCTTGTGTGCTGTTATCATTTGGGTTTCAGTAGTTCCACATATGCAGTGAATGCCATCATTTAAGTTATTAATGTACATCTACAGTCAACTATTATATTGGTTGTGGTCAATTCAATATCATTTGATATCATTTACACATTAACCTAGACATTTCGAATGATGTTGCTATTGAAAGTCACATTCCAGTGTTTTTTTCAGTATACAGTGTGCCAAGTATCTATTATCCCGGACCACTACAATACAGTACAGTAGTATTGTTAAATGACAAAAGTAAGTCAGGCCTATCAAAAATAATTAAATATATTGCCAGAATATTTTGGAACGTGTGCATAATGCTCTATTACAGTGTTCTAGCGGCAGGTATAATTTTACCTGCCAATTGGTCTGTACTCACAAGATGTCATTTTTATTTGTACAAAATCCAAACTTTTTCTAATGTATCGAAATGCTGGAAAGAAAGTTGTCCTTTAATGTAAATACAATTATATGCCTAACATTGGTTAACATATTGCAAGTGTGTGTGAATGCATGCATGTGTGTGCATGGATGCTTTATACAGTATTTATGAGTAGTATATGCTTGGGTGCATCCATCAGGGCCGCTGACATTTTTGGCTTGGAAGTGCATTGTACATTGCTGAAAGTAGTTTGGGGGGAGGGTGGTCAGTGTATTATAGTAAATCCACAGTTAAATCATGACTTCCAAACAAGTGGTTTAGAGACTGGCCACAGGTACATACATTATAATATGTTAGCAGGGTATACAGTACAGTATACTGTAGTATACAGTATACTGTAAATATGACTAATCAATTAATTTTTATTTTTATTTATCTGAATTTGGAGCTGTGCCATTACTTCTGGCCATTATGGCACAGCTCTAACTTATGTGGCACTGCCGTCTAACTCATTAAAAGGTTTAATAGAGCCCAATATTTGCAGGCTCAATAAATGTGTGAATAAAGAATTCCATGTATTTATGTGAAGTAAAAAGCCTGTCATAAGTCTAACAGAAATGTGCTTATGAAGCGAATACCGGAAGTACCAAATGTACAGTAGCCTACACATAGGTTGCTTTTCCAATGTGATTTCTGAGGTGAGATTGTGCTTTTATCGGGCTCATGGAATCTGCTATAGGTATACATGTCCAGGGGTAGATTAAGCAAGAGGCATGGATACTATTGTCATTGTTTCTTTTCTATTCTTTTTATTTTTTTGCTGCTGGAAAGTTTTCTGTTTACTGTAAATGATCATTAACATTCACTATACACCCTTCATCGGTTTATACATCCTTCATTGGTTTATCATAGCCTAGGGCTGCCTTGGAACAATACTGACATACTGTATTGTGACAGCACAACCATTTAGATGCATAATCCATAGACAATAATGACAATTATGGTGGATACACCCGAGCCTTTGGCCATAGCCTGTATGTTAGTATGTTATGCCACCATTTAAATTGTATATTTGTGTACACTGATTCAGTTACTTTCCAAAGGACTCTCCAGGAGCTTTGGTAATATGTTTGTATTGTACCTGAATCAATGTGACAAAGTATTGCAGGAGGTATCTGTTGTTTTATGTTTGTACTGTTCTGTATTTAACTTGTGGTTTTTGTCATGTAGACTCCACACTACTGTTTTTTTGTAATCTTATAATTGAATTGCTCTGACTAATACAGTATGGCACAGCACTTGCATCCAATTGTTATGTTTAATTTTTCATGTACGGTGATGTTATGGTTCTTCCACTGGCGCACTGCTACTTAAACCCTAGCACAATTTCCAGGAAAAACGCCTAAAAGGTAATACCACAAATAAATCAAGTGCAGTTCCTCAACCATGAGGCCTATATACACACTTCTGGTCTCATTTGATAGGGCAGAAGCTATTGAATGTGAATACATTATCAGTAAACTGATTTATATTACCATTGCAGAGTATATAGAGATGGATAACAGTACATTTTTAAAAATGTATTTCCCCCTAGAAATATACATTTTTGAGTAAAAAATCCCTTTAGGATGATGCAGTTGCATCCCAAACCTCTAAAAAACAAAGCCCAACATCTGAATATTTCCTGTGCAAAGGTTGATTCTAATAAAGTGAAGCAGAGCAAATAGAGAGAGGTTTTATTAGAGGCATGTCAGGCGGAACCTCTATTTATGCCATGTTAAAACATTTTTACAAATGTTGGCACATTTTGGCATATTTGAAATATCTCATTTACCAAACTACAACTGCTTGTGATAAGAGTTATACCATCGGAATCTGTAGATCCTGGGCTTTCATATGATATGAGGCATGCGTGGGTAGCATAAAGTAAGCAGAATTGCACGTGCACTATATGTGCACATAGTGCACGTACATTTTTATTTATGAACATATGCACGTTTAGATGCTTGGTGTTAGAATTGTGTTACGTTTAGGTAAAAATTGAAATTATTAGATTGCAGTCGAGCTTCTTCTCTTGAAGTGGATGTGCAGAATACATATGTAGCTTTATTTTTAGCATTATCAAAAAGCGGGCGTGTAGTGAAGAGTGCGCTGCCCCCAATTTTGGCGGCTGTAGGGTTTAAGCGGTTGTATTGATGTCCACACAATCACATTTTATAGCTTTTAATAGCTGAGGCTGTCCATTTCTTGAGAAAATAGAGTGGGGAGAAACTGTCTCAAACATTCCCACACTTCTAGTATATAAAATGTAACAATACATATAGTAGAAACTATAGTGTACATTTACACAATGTGTATTTGTACATGTACATGTATTGTCTATGTGTATTTATTATGTTTCTGTCAGCTACAGTAGAATATCATGGGCATACTGTAGTTTTGTGTACTCTGCATGTAAATTAGCATTTGCAGTCCACAGTTACGCAACTGGTTTATTCACAAGACCTTTGTAACTGACTAGTGGCGGGTAGTAAGAAGAAACATCTGTCCCATGCATTGGCTTATGGTTTCTTCTTCATTATTTCAATTTTAAATTAAAATAGTTTTATATTTGTTTATTTATCCATCCATCCATCCATCTTCTCCCGCTTATCCGTAGTCGGGTCGCGGGGGCAGCAGCTTCAGCAAGTGACCCCAAACTTCCCTTTCCCGAGCAACATCAGCAAGCTCTGACTGGGGGATCCCGAGACGTTCCCAGGCCAGTTTG
>JAODUE010026642.1:0-22433 GCA_027564755.1 Amblyopsis hoosieri
GTGTGTGTGTGTGCGTGTGTGTGTGTGTGTGTGTGTGTGTGTGTGTGTGTGTGTGTGTGTGTGTGTGTGTGTGTGCGCGCGCGCACGGCAAGGATTAAACACCTTACTCTTCTCTCTTTTGGTTGAGCATAGTTATAGAATAAGGTATAACATAGTTCTTATTTAATCAATTTGCGGTCTGGTACCCTAAAGCGCAGGCAGAGTGCAAGAGTTCGCATTAGTCATGTAATTCCTCAAGGATGCAATAGCCTGTATTAGCCACTAGGGACAAGGGCTGGACTCTTGGTTTGCCGTTGTTACTCCTGTATTTCCCATGACTGTTCTGGAAGGGCCTTCGTGGTCGTTAAGGAGGTAAGTGGTGTTGTGGGGTCAAGACAGAACCCCTCATTTGGTGCTGTTGTTCGGGCAGAAGGGGACGCACAGCTGGATGGAGAGAGACAGACTGGGGAGGAGGGGGAGAGGAGCAGAGATTGTGTTTCTGAAGGAATTTAACTTTTTGACTTTGTCTCCCTCACATGCGGACATGTTTTATGTTCATGCTTTACTGGGCATTAGAGTGAAAATCCAATGAAATATGTTTTAATAGGTGTCTGAAAGATGTGGATTTATGGAACTCATTAATGTGAAATTTTAAACCCATCTATAAGGGGTTAATTCACACATCTGTATAAAATCACAATTTTATTGCACATTACAAGGCATTTCAGCATTGTTTTTCTGTAACTGTGAACCAATGGCTACTCACCATCTCCATTTTAGAAGATCCAACAGTTAAAAACGAAGCCTTTTTCTGTATAGGCCTACTTTAAAAGACTGAAATATGTTCTATTAGCCACATATGTCCAAGCACATGCCCAGACATTGTGTGAGGTTTTGCCAGCTAGATTTGTATAGTGTGAAAAAGCAGTGTTTATCTGGAATATTCCAATATATTTAGCTGGTTACAAAAAATAGAAGCACCTTAATGAGATGAATGCACATCTTTGATTAGTATGTATTGATGTGTAATATGATGTTTACAGTACATAGGTCTACAGTACTTGTGTGAATGTCTCAACAGACCTTAGTATGCATGCAAAATCAGACATGGCAGCTATAAAGCTGTCAGAGGCATGCAAAAAAAACAAAACACAGACGTTCCGGTTCTGCAATTCTTCCTGACACAATTCCCAGTGTTCCCAAACAGACTTCTGGAGCCTTCCAGAATGCCTGTGTCATAGCTGTGTGACTCGCACTGCAGGGGATTGGCGTCTCGGAATTGGCGGTATGCCAAAGCAGGAGGGAGAGAGAGAGAGATAGAGAGAGAGTACTGTAACTGCATGGTATTTGTGTTTTGTATGTATAGTATGTCTTTACAAGTGTGCCACCATGTTGCTCATGTTTGTGTGCTTTAGGACAGCAGACCAACACCATTGTTTGGTTCAGAGGGCAGAGAGGGGATAAGCTGTCATCAGTTCCCTTATGGAGCCCAAAGCTTCCCAGGATCACAGAACAGTAGTCACACAATATTCAAGCTTGCTCAATTGATTTGATGTGTAGCCTACAGTAACTACAAGAGTACACACACATGCACTCATTACATACTGTATAGGACATACACAGACACACACAAAGTAAAATGCTTGGGATTTTGAGTCAGATATATTACTTGAACAGCTGCAGTGTCTGTCAATCATAAGAATTTGTTTGGGTTATTATTTACGGCGTTATACTGCATGCGTACAAGGGTCAGGAATATCGTATCGTAACGTATTGATATATAATCAATACGTTATTTATGCCCCATTATTCCCCTATTTAATCTAATTCAGGTTTCACCAAGACTGATAAGCCTGGATTTACCATGGAAATTGTTTCTAATATTAATTACTCTCCTCCCCCCCACTACACACCTTCACTGTCCATCAATAATTGGTGGAAAGTTCTAGAGCCAATGTTGCTCTTCCTTTGTGCTGCAGCTATAAATGCCCAGGGCGAAATCATTCTGGCATGGGAATATATTGCATCCAAGTGTTTAAACCTCTCCAAGCCATTTAAACAGTTTATGTCCTATATCAAAGTATTACCACTGGCAGTGGTAAGAAGCTGGGTCAGTTAAGTTAAGGTAAGTTGGATTTTAATCACATTCTAAAAAAAAGAATCCACCACTTTGTATCCCTGCCAGTGAATTTACAGTTAAGTCTGAATCAATCGATGTTTCCTGATATGACTGCTCCAAGGATTAGACACACAGTGAATGATGATTGTGATGGGTATGCTTTAGATGTGAATCACTTGAGAGGATTCTGAACCACGGAGAAAGACTAGAGGAGACCAGTTTAAAAGGGATATGTTTATTGAGGTATAGTAAACCCTGATGAATTGGCAGTGGCATCAGTGGAGATGCATTTATTTCAGCCACACTTTGCGCTACGCTAATTTAACTGACCATCTTTGGGACTCGTCCTGCATTTTTCAATCTGCTGTGATAATTCTAGGCTCCTTAGGTATGTCTGAACAGTCTCTTTGGCATTGGGTAACAGTTTTAACTTAACTGACACATTGACACGTTCTCTCCACAGGAGTGGAAACATGAATCTAATTCTCCAGTGATCAAAAAGTGAAAGAAGGGAACAGGGTGGCTAATGCATGCGTGGAGTCGTGTGTTTTCAGAGTGCGGTCATAACAGCGTTCTCTGTGGTTAGACAGACGTTGGTTTTGGGTGAACCTCAGAAGACACTACAGGAGCTGTCCTGGAGTCAAACAGAACCAGACACACACACACCACATGCACACACACACACAACACACACACACACACACACACACACCACACGCACACCACACGCACACACACAACACACACACACACACACAAGCCTAGACAGACATGCTACACACATGCTGTGAGAATATGACATATCCGCACACACCACAAACACAACTGACTGACTGATGAAAACCATACATGAATCAAGAACACACACACACACACACACACGTATATGAGCCCACCTCCCCCTTACCATCCCTCCCAAACCCACCTCAACACCCCCCCTCCCCGTGTGTCGTCGAGGGCAGCGGCTCTCCCTCCAGTCGCTCCATGGCTGCTTCCAGGCAGCAGTCCTGCTCCCTGTGGCAGGGTGCAGCTGTGGCGCTCCACCGCCTCGCCCTGCCACTCTGCCTGCTATGCCCACATACGAGTGCTCTTTCTGGGGGAGCACACGGTGGGGCCCCACCCCCTCTGGAGGTAAGACTAGTGTAACACTAACATTAGGTTTAATTGCATTGTTACTATTAGTTGGGTTGCTTATAGCAGAAGTGTGTTGTTATTTTTATTAGTATTATTATTACTATTATTATTATTATTATTATTATTATTTTTATTATTATTATTATTATTATTCATACTTCAAATATAAATTAAATTATATTAGATACATAAGTAAACCAGCACTATAAGATATACATGTATCTCAATGTCACGTTACAAATGATACAATTGTGTATTTAAAAATGACTGGCGAAAAGCAGTTGGTGCTGTACATGAATTAGCCTGGCTAGTTAAATCATGACCTGTGATGTAGAGATGTTGCTTCAGTGCTCATTTTGTGGGTTTTCTTACTGTTCCTTTAGCAGACATAAGTAGCATAGCTTGGCCAACATCTGTTGTCATAATAAGGCAGCAATGTCAGTTTTCATTACATGAAATCTGTTTGTCAGTTAGATTCATGTATATACTGTATGCACGGTATATGCCTGGCAATACACCAGCATAAAGACAAGATGTCAGTTCTTGCATTATGTCCTGCCATGTTAAGAACAAAGTTGATTTGGTCGCAGGCCGTTTGGGGAGATAGATCACAAGATAGAGGCCATATCTATAAATCAATCAGTCAATCTTCTGTTAATGTTTGTTTGCACGTATGGTATGTGTGTGTTATGTGTGTGTGTTGGCAGGGTGGTCAGATAGTGAAAGGGAATTTCTTTCGTCCCTTCCTCAGCGTGGGTTACCATAAGATAGCAGAGATCCCTGCAGGAGCCCAGAACATTCTTATACAGGAGACTGTCAAGAGCCGGAATTACCTGGGTACACACACACGCACATACGCACACGCACACACTCACATGCAAACACACACATGCACATACACACACTCACATGCAAACACACATGCAGACACACACATGCCTGCATGCAAGCACACACACACACACACGTTACTGGTTCATCATTGGGCTCTCTCCACAGCTCTATGGACACAACATGGCACCTCCATCATCAATAGTAACTGGAGGATTGACCGACCTGGCATCTTTGTTGCTGTGGGAACCCAGTTCACATACCGGCGACCTAATGAAATCCTCTCTCGTATCGGAGAGTCCATCGCTGCACCTGGTCCAATCACAGAAGATGTGCATGTTTATGTGAGTAGCAAACATTCATGTTTATGAACCATTATGTCTTACAGGTTACAGTAGGTTCATCATTTTCAACCAAGATCACTTGCATTCATTATTTTCCAATTGCTAGGACCCATTTCTCAATACCGTGGTCACGTTTCCAAAATGAGTACAACAGCAGTATCTGTGGGCTAAACTGTAGATTATTTTCTATTGCTTTAGCACAAAATGCATTCAGTGACTACACATTTCATGGATTATTTTCTCATTCAGACACAACCACCATCAAAACCCTATGTTGTACCTACAGGCCAATTTGCATATGTTTATATACTCTTTCCAAAAAATGTAAGTTCAGTTCAAAACACAACAAGATATAGCAATTTGCTGTGTTACAGCAGAAATACAGTATATACAAATATATTGCAAATTCTAGAAAATTACAGTAAATACTATTTAGAGCAATTAGACCAACCAGAAGCGTATTCCCATTGTAACATTGTAACAGCTACCAAGGTGTTTTATTACCATCTATACAAAAAGGGACATCTCTTACGTGCAGGAAGAGTTTTGTGCTGTAATGTAAACATGGACCGACCCAGCCAGAGATAGAGCTGTAACTTGAATATATACACAAAATTGTATTCTTGAATTACAGTATTGTACTCAATGGCAAAAAATACTATAAGGGAAAATATTACAGTAAAAACTGCAAACAGTGAAGCATTTGGAATATTCATTCATTCATTCCAGTAGTGCAATGATTAGAATGATGATGAGAAAAAGAATAAACTGTTTATGTACTGTATGTGTAAAATGGAGAATACCCAAGCCATATGCACTCACACACGCACACCACCAATACCATCCTTAACATAACATGTACTCTTTGTGTCTCTCACACAGCTGATCTACCAGCAGCCTGCCCCCAGTGTTCACTATGAGTATAGCATGCCATTAAAGAATACACACCCCACTCCTGAGCCGGCTGCTCGTATACTGTCTCTGGGTGAGGGAGCACGCACGTGCACAAACACGCACGCACACACGCACGCACGCACACACAGCTATATATGGAAGCGTGACCTGCAGTGTCACGTTCCCATACTAAATATCCTGCTCCATACCCCCAGGGATCATAACACAGGGCCGTGGGTGTGTGTGTGTTTAAAGTCAGACCTTGTTGTAGGGTCACAGCAGTCCAAACAGAAAATGAAATTAAGATAATATGTGATGGAAGCATCTGATCATGTCTAGCCTATATTTGGTCTGTTGAAGATGTTAAATCATGAGATAATGGTGAGAGTTTTCAAGGGTTATGTTCATTTTCATTTTGTTTCTGGTGTAACAGATTTGACATGAAACGGGTCCCAGTGATACAACAATGGAGCCTTTTCACAAGTGGTGTTACAGCAGTGCTGCTATTAAGTTAGATTATGTTCATGTTCTCCAGTGCACCAGCAAATGCAATGCTCTGTCAGTGCATGGTGCACTGGCATACCTCAATAAAATTGACTTATAATGAACGTTACGAGCCACCCCTGTTGTGTTTTCACTATAACACCTGAAAAGGGTCCATTGCGTAAAATAAAGAATCGTTGCAAGTTGAAACCAGCAGGGGTCGCCAATATTCCATTACTCAAAGGATAATATAAATTATAATCGTCTGCAGCTTTTGAACATGTGGGAAGTAAAGAATCGGAAGTAAAGGTTTGTTTAGAAGTAGTAGCATTACATCTAAACCCGAAAGTAAAGGTTAACGTTGCTTCTAACACAACTAACCTCTAGCCACGGTGGAGTTGTTTGACCCCCCCCCACCACGAAGGTGACGATCTGACCAGGGTCTGAAGCCTGACACACTGCACAACTGTGACATGGAGCCCTGTGCACGCAGCTGGTTCACATCCCTCTGGAGCCACCGGGTGTGTCCCTGTCTGTCTGTGTGTGTCTGTCTGTGTGTGTCTGTGTGTGTCTGTGTGTGTGTCTGTGTGTGTCTGTGTGTGTGTGTGTGTGTGTGTCTGTGTGTGTGTGTTAGTGTGTCTGTGTGCTAGTGTGTTTAAAATGTGTGTGTGTGTGTCTGTCTGTGTGTTAGTGTGTCTGTGTGTGTGTGTGTGTGTGTGTGTTTAAAATGTGTGTGTTAATGTACAGTGTTACTGTATAGTGTAGATGTAACACAGATTAAGAGAAAGCAAATACTGTGTAAATGTGATGCTGCTGTGTGTGTGTGTGTGTGTGTGTGTGTGTGTGTGCGTGCGCGTGTCATGATATCTCCCAGTGCTCTGCAGAGTGTGGGGAAGGCAGTCGAACCCGCAGCACAGTATGTCTGAGGGATCACGTGACCAGTCTGCCGCTGGACAGTTGCCAAGGGGACCGGAAGTGATGTCATGTGACTCGGGACCGTGCCAACACCGCCTGGAGTGGTACGCTGGACCTTGGGGACAGGTAACACGCACACACACACACACACACACACACACACACACACACACACACACACACACACACACACAGAACAGTTCCCATCCAACACAGCATGTAATCTGGTTCGTCTAACACAGTGCGCTGCAGAGTGTGGCAATGGCACACAGACCAGAAGGCTGGCTTGCATTCGTCACGACGACGATAGTATGGATATTGTGGACCAATTAAAATGCAGCCACTTGCCTCAGCCAATCACGTCCCAACTTTGCCGTCTACAGGACTGTGGTGTGCAATGGTACATTACGGACTGGAGTTCAGCGAGTGTCCCTGCCTGAAATTCTCTGACGCCCCAATAAATGACAGTTATCATGATAGCTAACAAATGAAAGACCCTTATATCATTGTAACTTTACAGAGACCTTTCTCCCGTTGTGTTGCATTTTATTTTTAAACATGCCCTAACTTGAATGCCTTTATAGTTGAGTGACAGAATAGGTTGGAGATGATTGTGCCAAATCTGACTGGCTTGTTTTAAATCCTACTGTACATTTCAGCGCTCTCGTTCCTGTAGCGGCGGCTACCGCGTGCGAGAGGTGCGCTGTCTTGCCGACCACGTCGCCCCGAGCGACCGCTGTGATCCGAGCTCCATCCCAGAAAACCGAGAGGAATGCAACACCCAGCCCTGTGTAGCAGATATAGGTGCGTTTAGTCTATGGCTGGTTCTAGTCTGCGGCAGGGAGTGACATGAGTTCACCTCCTGTGAAATCACAAGCTGAAGCATGCATTAGAAAAGGAAGCGAATAAAAGTACACATCCTTGCTCTCTCTCTCTTCAGACGCATCGTGCACGGACCAATATAACAACTGTGGGCTGGTGGTTCAGGCAAGACTGTGTGTTTATTCGTACTACAAAACCGCCTGCTGTACCTCTTGCGCTAATGCCTCAAAAACCAACACAATCCTTAAGAACCAAACCTGGAGGTGATGTGGTGATGAGGGTTAAACGGTTTTGGGGTGCAAGCCTTAACATCTTGAGAGATTACTGTTGATGAACAGCCAACTCCTTGAGTTTTTGTTCTACTCTCCAACGTGTTAATAGATAGCTGCTTTTGATGTTTAGATCCACCACAGCCCGAATGACTAACTGCTGCTTTCATCTGAAAAAGAATGGAATGTTTATTTGAAATGTTTTACTAAATTACTTTCATTTGTATATGGTGAATATTAGAATATATCCAATTTTCTTCTGCACATGTAGTGGGGTGCCTTTTATTTCTATTATGTATGTTGTATGTGTTGCATTGAATGTGAAATAGCTACACAGTGCCAGTGGAAAGGGTGTGGTGGACATGTCAGATTGAGTTGGAGAAGAGATCATTTATGATTTATAACAGTCAACTCCAACATGTGACATATTTGCCCATTTAAACAATCAAATCAGGTCATTCATGAACTGTAATGTATAATCCACCAGGCACAAATCTAAATCTGGTTTACAGCATCATAATGAGGAGATTCAACTCTATCATTTCAACTGGGGAATACATAATTGGAAACTACATTTTTCTTGGATGTATGTTTTGGGGTTCTAATTTCACATTAAAAATGCAAAAAGTGAGAGCTGTGACCTCCAAGTCTATTTGTCCATAACATGAGCCATTAAACTGGCTAATCTGGTTAAATCAAAATCTATTCATTTATTATAGTAATACCATTGCTTTAATGGAACAGCCCGGCTGACAGCATGTAAAAGGCCATTATTCATTCACAAGAACTTAAAAGCACAAGTAAAAACATTTAGAGAACACTGAACGACAAATGCACATTCCTGGTTGTTTGTGACAACTTTAAAGTCATACGGGGTTGGCAAGAGTGTTATAAACATACACACAGGCTCCCATGTCCTTAGCTATACACCATCACAAATGGTCTCTTGGTATTGTAAATGTTCCCTGTGTCTGTGGCTATGCAAGGCTGTATTGGTATAGGTCCATGCATCTAGGGTATTCAATTTGTGTGTGTGTGTGGGGAGAGGGGGAGCAGTCATTGAGGGTAGTGGGGGGGGGGCTGTGTCTTTTGCAGGTGTTAAGGTAAAGGTATAGTAAATCATTCTGGAGTAAGCTTGTTGATATTTGAGCTCGATCAAAACAAAGACACCACTTCCTTCATTGGGAAGGCTGGAATATCTTTGTTGAGTGCGGCCTGGGCCACTTTGTTTGTGTTACCATTTACAGAAGTATGGCTGTGTAGAAGTACCAAATAAAACATTTGCTTTGTGCGGCTTGCACCACTTTGTGTTACCATTTACAGAGTCAGGGCTGTGTAGAAGTACCAGAAAATTTTTTCAGCACGCAGAGCTAGCAGACCGCAAGGAGATATTTGGTGAATTTGACTAAATGCATTAGCTTACAACCACTAATGTTTACACTCCAACTCAGTATACATGAATTTGTATCTTATTAGACATCAAGGTAGGGTTGTTTTTTGTTTTTTTTTGTTAACAAATGGCAGCAACATAGAAAAGTTTCTTCCCTCCTTAGCTCAATGGCTGTTTTAGTTTAGTCCTTGGAAATGTTTTCCAGATCGCATGAGGAGTTAGGAGTTTTGCATTAAGCTTTCTAAAACAAAACCTGTTTTCCTCTTAATCCTGGAGTATAACAGTTAAAACATACATACAGGTCAGTTCTGAAAATGCAAAGTAATATTCTCCATCAAATTACATTGTAAACAAAAACTCAATGCTACTCTGATTTGTTTAGCTTATCAAATGAGGAAAAAAAAAAGGGTTTTCCTTTTAAGCATCGTACCAACATTCCTTGATTTCAATACTGTTGTTTTACAAAGACATAAATATAATATATACTACTGTATGATATACAATACAGTATACTGTATAAAATACAAAATAAACTTGATAGTCCTAAAAATGATAAATCAACTTAAGTGAACACACCCACCACCCCCCACCCCAAAAAAAGTTTGACACTAGGCAAAAATACTAGAATTACCCCGAGGTAAAATGATAAGAGGACAATCATGTTTCTGACCACACCTTAGTCTGCAGACAGCCCACTACGTTAATGCCACTCACATGTAGTGCACTAGGTATAGGCCTATAGACATAACGCGTGTCCTATTTAAGAGTCATTGTGTAATATGTGAATACGGCAGTATGGGTCAAATTGCTATATCATCTGTACTGTACTCCACCAATCACACCAAGGAAAACGAAGGCACAAAACATCTGAGACAGTGACTAGCCTCAGGAATCTAAACAGTAATGCAAAAGTGGTGTGGTGCCAAGGGAGAATACAATAGACAAAGAAAGGAAGGTTTGAGTTTGTGAACGAGGCAGTGAATCAGTTGAAGTTAAGGCCAATACAGACACAGTAAGATAACGTCACACCTGACTAGAGACAAGGGTTTACAATACAATAGAGTAGCTCCTCCACCCAATGTTATAAACTATTGTGTTTTTGCAGGCTGGCCCAAGTTTTCTCTCCAGGTTATGTTAATTATATTAAAACAAGAATTTTTGTTTTTCCTTTCAAATGGTTAATATGCACAATAATATATCAATGTATGTTACAAGAATATACACAGCTTTTAGTATATAATCTTACTAAGGAGTACATCCAAGCATTCTAGGTGAGGACTTTGGCTTTGAAAGATTAGATATGAAACGCACATAGAAAACTCACCATAAGAAATAATAAAATAAAAAACACAAAGTTAAAGAAAGACTAAATGGCCCACACGCTGACAATTGGTGTTTCTCAATGTCAAGGATGCTTCCATGGTAGGACGGATCCTTCCAAGTTCCTTCCTAGTCGGGTCCTTCCGAGGCTAGGAAAGACATTCGAAGAAAACATAATGGAACGACCTAGATGACGTCATTCAAAAAAAGTCCCGCCTTCAAAATCATTATGCTTAATTAAACTGCGCATTTCGTTTTTTAATAAGTTGAAAAAACAATGGATCATGCTGTATTGTTAGTTTCGTTTTGCATTATTTTTAAATCTCCCCTCTTCTGACATTCGCATAGGATTGTGGGTATTTTTGGACCGCGAAGGCCTTCAAAATCCTCTGATCGAAGGACTGAGTCCTTGGTAGAATTCTAAAGCATCCTAGACATTGGAACGGTACTTCGTCGATATTCGATGACATGGCATCCTTGAAATCCAGCCGTTAAGGATCCTTCCTTGACATTGAGAAACACCCATGATGTCACTCAATGTGCTGAGGCACCATTACAAGGAAAAAACTTTTCACACACACCTAACATCACATCTGTGAGATCTTCACAGAATGTAGGGCAGCAAAAAGCAACAAGAAACACAAAGAAACTCAGACAGGGGGTGGGGAATTCAATGGGTACATTTCAAGTTTGTCATTCCTCATGTGCAAGACAATATAAAAATGCTACAAATCGTAGGACGCACTCTTCAACAAGATGGGTTCAGGGTAGGACAAGTCCCCCGTAGGCTTGCTCAACGAAAAAGACTTGGAATTGGCAGGAAGGTTCGTAAACCAGCAATGTAAAGTCAGCAGCCCCTGTATTGTTCTCCCCTTTGGCTCAAACCCCCCCCCAGTCTCTGCCCATTTGTCAAAGTGGAAGGGCGAGCAAATGCGAGGGGAACTCTGCACCGCCGCCGTCCGCCAAGAGCCACGTCGCTACTGTATACACCTGCCGCCCTGCTCCCCAGTCTCTCCCGGACCTCCGGCCGGCTCACTCACTGTCCGTCTCCAGGTCCGAGTCGGACCACTGCACCGGGCTCAGCTTGCCGCGCCGCTGGGCGTACTCCACCACCGCCGTGTAGCAGAAGTAATACTGATCCCAGGTCTGTATGCTGAAGGCCCTCTGCGTGCGCATGCGACGCACCGTCTGACGCACGTCCACCGTGCCGATGTCCTCCAGGCGCGCCAGGCAGATGTCCAGCGTGCAGAACGTACCTGTAGCACAGACGTTTCATGTAAGACCTTCATATTTATACCCCCCTCTATGACCTTCAAGGCTGTGTGATTGAGAAGTGCCAGCTTGACCTTTAACTGTGCAGATAGATCTCTCCCTGCTCCGACACGCCTGATTCAAGGCTGCTAGAAGCCTGATAAGGACCCGTTCATGTGAATCAGGTGTGTTGGAGCAGGGAGACATCTAAAACATGCAGGGTGCGGCCCTCCAGGACCGGAGTTGAATAGCGCTGCCATAGGGAGTCTGTATGGTTACCTGTGCGGCCAATGCCAGCACTGCAATGTACCACCACCGGGGGGCCCCCTGGAGGGCCGGTCCAACTGGGGCCGAGGCTCTGAACCGCTGCCTCCTGTCTCTGCCGCACGTGCTCACGGAAATCCAACATGGCAGTTGCACACTTGGGCACCCCAAAGTCAGGCCAGCTGACATATAGGTAGTGGGACACCTCCCGCCTCTCACGGGTCTGAGGAGCAGAGTGGAGAAGAACATTTCACTTCAGTGATAGCAGTAATACCAGCCCTGGCCACTAGGGCCAGGAGCCTCAGTGAATGTATACAGCCGCACACTCCGGTGGAGAGAAAAAACGAAGTGAAAAAAGCTGCAGTTCATCGAATGGTCGCTTGATGCTAGCTGCAAAAGGGAGTCAATCCCCATAGACTCCAATGTAAAATGTCTGACTTTACAGCAAAGATAAACATTGTTTACAGCCTGGTTAAAAATGGTTTTGGTCTCTAAAGCTAGTTCATGACAACTGTAGGGGCGTTGAATTATTTTTATAACTCAGTTAAAAATATATTAGCCATACATTTATCCCATTCTAATAAATAAGGGAAGAGGGGGGGGCGTTACAGGCAGAGTGAGGTACTGCAAGGATGGCGACGGCCAGAGCCAGCACAGCGCGGTGTTTAAATAAGTTCTTGAGAAAAGCTATGTGTGACGTCACGGAGGGTTTGTCCGTCTTCAGAAATGCGATGTTAAGGCTGAGGAGACATATCTTTGAGCTATTTTACGTCACAGACAAAAAGTTTTGTGCAATACAAAGCCATTAACATACTTCAACAATAAGAATATACAATCATTTTCAGAGCCACACTTTTTGGAGCGCCACAGAGATCAGGACGTGGTTGTGTGTTACCTGAGTGTTGTATAGCTCGAGGAGGGAGAGTTTAAAGTCTTGGAAAACTTGGACGTGCATGTTCCTGACCAGGAAGTAGCCATGTTGCTCTGTGCGGCATTCCTCCAAGGGCCAGTACTGACCGCACTTAACACGGCCGCGCTCCACCACCCTGCCACACAACACACACCACAATGAAACTGTTTTGCTTTAGGGTCAGCTAACCCTAACCCTACGCTGAGGATCATTGAGAGAAGAGGTTCTCTTGTACACAATGGAGAGGGCTCACCTTGTGGTCATGACGATGATCAGTACCATATGCTCCCACACCATGCGCCAGAAATCACCAAAGGTCTTTGGCAGAGGACCTGCAGGACACAAACCCATCAGCCATTTTAAGTACAATGGTTTCAATAAGCGCTAGCAACTAATTCATAGTACATGCACCATACTGTATAGCGCTAGCAACTAATTCATAGTACATGCACCATACAGTATAGCGCTAGCAACTAATTCATGGTACATGTACCATACTGTATAATCAGAATTTTCTGAGCTTCTATATCACCATCATTTATTTGTGCATTATACTGTAAATGTTATCAGCTTCATAGATCATCAACAACTTCATAATTTAGCGCACATAGTGCTAGAGCTGTAATCGGGCCTGAAAAGTTGAACCCGATATGGACCGAGCCCGAAACAATCCTGTACGAGCCCAAACCGAACCCGCACGTGTATGGCTTTCTGAAGCCCGGACCCAATTACAGACAGATATTTGATTTTTACAACTTTCTCAGGAGGTGTCCATACCCTGCCCATTGCCGTGCGTTATCAAATGTGCTCTAGATCAGGGGTTACCAAACTTTTTTTGTGCCAGGACCCACCTAGAGAGGATTATTCTATTAATCTATTACCCACCAAGTACTGGTAACCTAATTATTAAAAACCTATCCATTTTAGCTAATGCTATGCCTGTATGTGTGCCAAATATTTTTGAGCAGAGCGCTCCAGAATCTATGGTGTGAACGCTGCTAAATAGGATGTCATCCAATCAGGAACAAGCAGGCTATTTTGCCACAACCATACTCACGACCAATGAGTGGAACAAGATGATAGTAAAGCGCGGAATCCTTTCATTGATGTTCTTCATTCATTCTATGGCTGCTTGCAATTTCCGCGACCCACTCAATCCCACTCAGTGACCCACAGTTTGAAAACCGCCGCTCTAGATAGTGCTGCTGACTCACTCTGTACTAAATGGTATATGTAACTGGATAGTGATTAAAAGAAAAGATAAACATTGTTTTTGCTACAATGTTGAGCCAGGAGCTAAAGGAAAATAACACGCTAGTTGTCATAGAAATGTTAAACAAAGCACAGAGATGCAGCCTAAATCTTGTATTGTAGGATAGGTTATTAGGCAAGAACGTTTGCAATGTTATTAATGAAAACATCTTGGAATAAATTTCAGCCTATATAGGTTATATAGGCTAAACGTATTCAACAGCTCCTCAGCAGCATACATTTTCACGTTTCTCTCAAAAGAACAACGTATTGGCAAGGGGGAAAAGTACGGGCTGCAACAGATCTGAATGAGCTACGACTCAAGTTGCTTAAACACGCTGGAAATTATTTGTATGAAATGTATCCAAAACCGTGCACGAACACGAGGTGCCTGGTGAAATATTTGAGAAATAAAGATCGGCCCGACCCCGTCGGGAACCCATCTCAAGCTCTACATATTGCATACGAGCAAGTTTTCTAGTAGAAACGATTGTTCACCTTGAGTTGCAATGTAGGCATTGCTCCTCTTGTACCCGTCCATGAGGCTGGCGTTGATGTAGTCTGATGTCTGAGAACACACAACACAGGAGTTAGACTATGTGTGATCCTCTGCTGCCCCCTACAGGAGAGATTACACATTTAGTTTGTCAACTGTCAAGAATGCCAAGTCAATACTCAATACTAGGTTTCGGGTTAGTGTGATGTGACCAAAATGTCATATCCTGATATAGGTAATTATCCAGGCTTGTTCTCATATTGTGTTAATGTGGAGAGGGGCAGCCCCGCCCTCTCTGGACCACAGTGAGCAAAGGAGATGACAGCAAAACTCAGTAGAATCTGTACTTACAAATAAAACAAACATAGTCGCTACAGTGTTTTACTGTCATTTATGATCGCCTTACTAACAGAACGATAATAACCCATAGATCGCATTATGCGACCATGGTGTTGAGAAACATGCGTGGCTTCTTTAAGATAACTCTTCTAAAAGATTGGATAGTCTAGGAACTTGCCAGACAAAAACAAACAAAACACAAAAGGAATTGAATGAAACATTTTCACCGTCTTGGTAGGCTATACGTCCTGGGCTGTGTGGTAATGTCCCGGACATAGTGTCCATGTGTTTTTCAAGGTAGCGCGACTATGGCGTTTTGTTGACTTTGCAGCAGTAGCGGAGGTGCACCGTGCAAAACACACAGCTTGTAGGCTGGCAGGCTAAACACAATAGACCCCAAGACTACAGCATGCGTCTGCCTCACCAATGTTCATTTAATCACATGCCGCTACTCCCTGATACACCACGGGTGGGGCTCACTCCACTATAGGCCCACACATACGCACACGCGCTCAGCGAAACAATGTTAGAGAGCAGATGAAACCACACTTACATTACTACGATAAAAGCTTCGGCAGTAAAAAAGCCAACAAGAGCAATGTATCAACGTAATCCAAGCAAAATACAGACAGGCTTCACCGAATGTATTACAGGGAGTGCGCTTTTCATCACAACGATATAAAATATCGCACAGCTCTAGGCAAGCCTAATATGAACTACATCGTTGCTGACTACATTACCAAGTCTACATTCAATTCTATACATATATTACGCAAAAACTCTACTGTACCTCATCCTTGTCATCACAGAGCTGGATGAGGCGCACCCGTGATTGGTCCAGACAGAGGACATCGCTGTACCTGTTCTTTATCTGATTGGACAACTTCCTATAAGACAGAGAGGTGAATTAGGACGACGACCAAAGCCGAGGAGGACACAGGTGGGGAGGGAAGCGTCCCGTCTCCTTACTTGGAGTATTCAAAGGTGCCTGAGGGGGGCTCCTTGCGGATCTCCTCGTACTCCTGGTATATGCCCTTCTTCCTCCTCCTCTTCACGTGCTCCACCAGCTCCTGCACCGTCATCCCTCCTGGCTCAGGCAGGTGAACGGACACCTCCGCACAGGGACCCTCGTCCCCGGGACCCTGTGGCGAGGACGAGGGCTGACCCTGGGGCTGGTTGGGGAGCCGCGGCAAAGACTTGAGGGGCAGCGGGGGAACCCCTTCCTCTTCCTCCTCCTCCTCTTCCTCATCCTCCTCTTCCTCCTCCTCAACAATGTTCTCATTCTGGGACACGTTAGCAGAGTCAGTTACCTTGGCGACCAGCCCGTTGTCGTTCTGATGCTGAGGTGTGTCGGGGGGCGTGTCCGACTGGGGAGGGGGCTGGCAGCCGCGGCCATTCACATTAGCATTGGGGACGGAGCCGCAGAGGGGCCCGCTGAGCGCCGAGCCGTTCCAGTGTTGGTGGGCCCCCCGGTGGTGGGTCACGTGTGGCCTGCCGGCCGCGGGGTAGTGCTGGCCATGGCCCTGAGTCCTGCCCTCCACAAAACCACTGTGGTTGTGTGGGTTGGCGTTGCTGTCGTCATAGCAATTGGAGTTAGCCGCCGCGAGCTCGGACGCGTTTACGTGGGTCTGGGGCGCGCCGCTGGAGTTGCCGCACTCCAGGCTGTAGGAGCGCAGCAGACTGCCCACGCAGTCGTGTGTGTCGTGCACGCTGGCACCAGGGGTGGGGCTTTTCTCCGCGTTGACGCACGACTGGATCCAGGCTACGTGATTATACTGGGATGTCCCGCCCAGGTGCTGTGGGAGGGAGGGAACCGGGATATGATTGGCCAACTCATGGGCTTTAAGGGTGCAGACCTGGCCAATAAGAAAAACAGAAGACAAATGTACATTATTTGGGGGGGGGGGGGGGGGAGCAAAAGGAAACTGAACAAGGAAAACGACATGCATTTATTTAAGGTCAAAGGTACGTACTCGTTCTCTGAGCTTATCGCGGACAAAAAGACGAAGGATAGTGTAAGGAGCACGGAACCAGAGAGGAGACGACACTATGAAGACGCATTTTAGACGAGCTGGAAACGCTCCCTGTGTACATGAAATAAAACAAAGTCACACTTCTTATCATATGACAAAAACAAAAAAGCACCAGAGCGTTTAATAATACACGTACACTGCAGGAAATTAATATGTTAATGGGAAGTAGGAGATTCATATTTACCTTAAGCAAGTCGAGTATTTTGACGCAGAGTTCGTAGTCAAAGTTTCCATATGTTGAGTTGGTCATATCATAAATGAATATAAGACCATCTCTCTGAGTTTGCACACTAATGGTGACAAAAGAAAGACCAGAGTCTTATTAACTTAAAATAAAAACAATCTGCCTTCAACACAACTTAGAAAATAGATCAAAACATAGGCTAACCTGCAGTAAACATTAGGACAAAGAGAAAACAAGAAGTGTCTGAGTAGAAAACAGCACACGTCACCTCTCTATGGCTTTGTCCAGCTGATAGATGATAGCCTGCAGAACGATCTTGTGGGTAGTGACGTCCGGCCGGTGAAGACGAGCCGTGAAGAGTGCTAGAGCGGCACCCTTCTCATCACGGCCAGGCTGGGGAGACGACATACGCCATGGCATCAGTAAGACATGATACCCCTTGTGTGCTGTAAATGTGGCTTCTAACGCTGGTTGCAGAACAGCCTAGTTACTGTAGATATTGGAGAAAGCATACTTTTGTGTCTCAGTTGACCTCACCCTCGATAACACCCGGATAGGTTTTTCCACCTTCTCTGACCCCCCCCTAAGACTAGGGCCATATCCCAGTTTCTCATTGATAAAGACGCACTCGCGTGTCACACCGAAATTGTATCCTGCCGGAAACGGGTTGCCGTTTTTGGTACCATGAGTAATGTTTTTATCTGGGTCAGTGATCAGTGGTCATATCATACAAAACATTTAACGTCACGTCCATGATAATAACAAATATAGAATATGTCTTTGTTTAATTTTAATGTTTCTTGTTTAACCGAATAGCCTATCACTTTGTGTTGTTGCTAGCAGCTGGCCACCTATCTATCATAGCCCGTAGCAGCAAGAACGGCTGCGGTTTTGTGCTATGTAACCCTTTATTCATTAATGAATACGCGCTTATGGGTGCATGGCTGTTTAGCGGGCAAGGATGGCTGCGATGTTGTGCTGATATAATTTAACCTTCATTCATGAAATAATGTGCATAAGTAGATACATGCCTGGTTATAAACACTGTTCCTTCACAGGGCTGTGACTAAGCTGACCAAGCATGAACAACATTGAAATACATTCTGCCACCTGTATCTTTTACTGTAGTCTGGACGGCGAGGTGGAATTCATGCACAATATTAACACCTTGAAAACACTGCTGAAATTAAAGTAAATTAAACCATATGTGGTCCAAAATCCATGAAACTATGTTCAAACCGCGTTTGAGTAACCTGCACCGATACTAGCAGTAAAGCAGTCGTAGCCTCACGTCAACACAGCTACGTGGAAGTTGGGGTGGGCAGTGACTTGTTACATTTAAAGCAAAAGTCAATGAAATCAGACTTATCTAAAGAGTTGTTGTATGATGTGCTATTCCACATAAACTATGTGGTATTTTCACCTAAGCTTGTCAACTACATTGCATTTAGATGTCAAGGAACTGTGTCAACAAGTGAAAAGGAGCATGAAATGACTCCTTTAATGTCTGCATATTTCTCCTATTATATAGCCACAGACATACTCACTTAATATTTGTTAAAATTTGAATGTGGGCGTTTCTCCAATCACTGCCTACCAGCTTTATTCCGTTTAACTTGAGTTATTTGTTGATATTGCACACTGTAGGTCATGTCTATAGCCTACAGTATGGCATATAGTTTTAATAAACAAAACCGTTTAAGTAATATTTTGTCATGAAGACAATGAAATCTATTCAAATAGTTATTGTCCATCATACTGAAAATAATCTAGATTCGATTTTTAGGACAAATCACCCATCCCTATACCTAAGTATCAGTTCTCGAGACATCCCTAATGCCTATAACCTTTAACCTTTGTATTATACCTTGCCCTGTGTATTTATTTTGTCATACCACTATAGACTAATTTTAGTTACACTGTTGTAGTGTGTAGTTCCATTTAATGTTAAAATGTCTTTGCGTGCTTTGAAAATGTGTCATCATAAACCAAATGTTTACTCACCAGTACAGTGAATTTGCCGTTAAGAAGCTCAGCGCGCAAGGGCTCCTTATTAGGGTTTATGTTGAAGATACCCTCTTTGATTCTTGTGTTCTAATAGAAGATGAGGAGCCACAAGACATGTGATCAGCCTATAGTTAGATATATAGGACAAAGTGAATGTTGATAGTTTAATGACCAAAACAATTACCTAATTGCAATGCTGTTAAGGAAGGCTTGGTGGCATATGTAAAAAAAAAAAAAAAAATTTTTTTTTTTTAACCCTAGTCTTGACCTACCTGTAAGCATCCTTGAGCAAGATGCCTAACCCCTACCCCCTAACTGCTCCCGGTGGTTGGTCGCACCTTGCATGGCAGCAATAACCATCGGTGTATGAGTGTGAATGGGTGAATGTAAGGCAAAATACTGTAAAGCGCTTAGGATAAAAGCGCTATATAAATGCAGTCCATTTACCATTAATGCGAGTGGGGTCTAGCTATGCAACATGGCTTAAATGCAACAGTATGTTGTTCATTTGGCCATGAACAACAATATAGGGTGACAAGCACTTTGTGTTACATGAATTTGTATGAAAAGTGCTATATAAATAAAGATTGATTGATTGATTGATTGATAAAAAGTTTAAGATGGATTCAATACTGCATTGCACTGGTGTCCTTATTTGGTCAATGCACAGCTGAAACATGTCTAAATAAATCCTAAATGTGAATTCCAATGCAATGGCCCGGCCAAACTGTTTCTCACACAGTTTTGAAAGGGGTCAATTAAACTGGAATGTGACAAGTATGACTGGCAGAACAGAATGGGCAAAACTAACCCTAGTCTACTAATAAACTACAATCGAGTGAATTATTGGTTCATTCAACCGATGAAGAAAGAGAAAAATGTATGCCAGATTGCCTCCAAGTTCAGTCACCCTTCATCTGCGCCATCTCGGTACAAGGCCCTACCTTGTATGCCTGGAAGAGGTTGATGGCTCTAGAGACATCAAACTTCCGGGCCATGAGGAACTTTACAGCAGTGGGCTTAGAGACAAGGCCGGCACTGTGGAGCTGCTCCCTGCTTCGGACTTTACTGAGGAACTCCTCCACCGCCTGGGTAGGACAGATGAACAAGGCCAGATCATGATGTGGACAATGTTGGGGGTTGGGGGGAGAGAGGGAGAGGGAAAAAGAAGGACAGCAGAATGGGTGACAGGCAAGGAGGGAATAAGGATGTAAACGATAATGACAGAACTAGGGAAAACAATGTAGTCTGATCACAGCAAGATGGTCAAGAAGCAATGAACAATTAGCCTAGCAGACTACCAACTAATGTGCAGCTGTATTCCTGAAAGTGATCAAACTTTAGACATACTGGTACTACTGTCATCTGTAAAATCTATTACTGAAGGCCATGATTACAGTACAAAATATGAAATTATATATGACATGATTAATTCCGTATACACATCAGGAGCCTGAACTATAACATCATATTGTTAATTGGTGAGTGCATGCTATATTATGTCAGTAAAGGCTACAGAGAGAGCAATCAGACGCTGTACAGACACAATGAAACGCCCATCAGTAGTACAATTCACTGTTGCTTCATAAAACATGCTAAAGGCTCGATGCATTTCTATAAATAAGTGGCTTTGAAAATAGACTACATTTAGTCTTTGACATGCGCGTAGAAGCCATATGATTTTAACGGTTAACAATTGTGCGTTACTTCTAGATAACACTGTAACCAAATAGATTACGCATTACGATCATCATGCGTAATCGGTCCAGTTATTGCTGCTAAATAGAGATGACTATAACAGAGGATATGGTGGTGCTGACAATGGAACATCTGACTGACAGTTTAGGTTGTCTCACCCCCTTAACTGTAGGCGATTTCCCCCCCTGACTAATGACAACAACAATGCTAGGAACCGGGGAACATTTCTGTGAATTCTCGGCCGTACATATTTGATAGCCGGATATTGCTTGCTGCTAGCATATAACACTCGAGAATCTCGAGTCATTACCCCACCATTTATATTTTCCCATTCCTAAAATAACATATTCAATCAAAGGTTCAAGTGTGTCACTATAAAATTAAGCACAGTTGAACATATGGGGAATTGATGTGGAGCTTGTACCGTAGGTCACTTAGCAAACATGTGGTAGCTTGCTAGGCTAACGGCAAATGGGATTAAATCATGACAATCCTATTCAGTCGATGCTGGCAAAGGACATGGTACGACTATCAATGATATTTAAACTGTACATTATCAAGCCCACGTCGTTAAACGATCCATGTCAGTTTTATACCCAATACCAAACCTCAGAATGCTAAAAAGCTACCACGTATGCTAACAGCTGTCAGTCCCTTAAAGAAATCTCGAGACAGCAGGCTATGAAAACATGTTACTATACAGAACAACATCTACACTAGAAAAAATTATAAACATATTTAATTAAGGCATCCATTAAGTTATAAACATTCAAAGTGAAAAATATATAAACTTAGCCGTACGAGCTCCTCCTGAGCTGTCAGGGCTTCCGCCATCTTGAAGCCTCCGCAACGTCGCGACGGGCGCGCCCACTAGCTTGCTCATGCACGCCCAATGTGCAACAAGAGAATAGATGACCAGCCCAAAGTTACAGGAATAATGTAATGGCATTTGCCATACAGCTCAAATAGGTGTATGGGTTCCAGCAGATGTGGTTAAATATGTCGATTTCGTAAAAGGCATTCAAATGTTTTCCTTAACACACCGAAGTAGACTATTGTAAGTAATTAATTAACTAGGTATGTGAACATATGCTAACTAATAAACATTTACAAAGAGTACCCCCCTCCCCAAAGGCCCCAACAAATGTTCTGGTTAGCAACGTAGTGTGTATGAAAAATACTGTAGTAGTGTGTGTGACCAGTCTGAGTATTATCATCATCAGACAGGATCATTCTCCAACAGCGGCCACCCTTTCTCCTTCTCTAAAATCAGATTTGGTGTCAGCAACGAGTCGACAATCTGCTTCACCTCACTCGAGATAATTTTGTAGATCCTTCCAGGGTTTTAGAGAGCTGCCGGCCCGGGCTGTTTGGCATTATAGTTCCTTCATGAAGGTTAATCCACAATGCTGGCAAACCACTTTGTCCATACTATCCTACCAAAACATAAATTCTCAGAGATTATCTTTTGTTAGGCTATATTTGGCTGGATACAATGTT
>JAODUE010026652.1:0-22432 GCA_027564755.1 Amblyopsis hoosieri
GTGTGTGTGTGTGTGTGTGAGAGAGAGAGAGAGAGAGAGAGAGAGAGAGAGAGAGAGAGAGAGAGAGAGAGAGAGACACAGACAGATAACTCCTGCCCAACCCAACTGTGGTTTGTGCTGTGCATTTGTTTTCCTAGCCAGGTTTCACTTCGATGAAAAACAACCAAATTGCCTCTCCTATTGGTGATGCATAATCACTGTTGCCATTGCCAACAACCACCATTAACATCTTAATAATTTTGTTTTAACTTAATTGGTCAAGCTATAACTATATTTAAAGCTATGAACAATTAACAATGCTTAAAAAAGCTTGAGTGCACTGAAATAAGTACATTTTAACTACTAAAATGCTGAAATCAGTTAGTAAAGGAGAAGACAGCAATTTTAAGATAACAGTTTTGATCAAAGATCACCTCACCATTATCTGCCCATTCTTCTACACATGCTCTTACACAAATTATGGTCTAATGGTCTGGATGTTGAACTGCAGCCAAAAGGTTGTGGTTTGAACGCCTGGGGTTGACAGACCTGTAAGCATCCTTGAGCAAGATGCCTAACCTGCTCCATGTAATAACTGTAATTGTAAGTTGCTTTGGATAAAAGCGTCTGCTAAATGACCTAATTGTAATTGTACAATATAATATAGGTATTTTCAGCAAACATCCGGGAAATGTCATGCCATTGTTGTGAAAAAACGGTCCATTGGAGTGAACGGAGTTGATGCGCCTCTCTCATGGCTGTGAGTTGGAGGAGTTTCTGTCGGAAAACAATGCTCAACTGTTATTGGAGGACAGGCGAAAGGGAGCGGAGCTTGGTATCGGTAAATTGTGTTTCAAGCCAGTGAGCCATACTGGTGCGGTTGCATGCAGTTGCTCAAGGTCAGCCAATTCAAGGCTTAGGAATCATTAGAATAACACTTCTACCCCAAGCATGGTGTATGATGTTGTGGTGATGATACAGTCACCTGTGTCTGTGCAGTTAAGACTATATGTAAAAAATAACATTGGACCTTACTTTTTTTTACATTGATGCCATTGTGTGTGGCAGTTGGAATTTGTTTTTGATTTTTTTATTATGTTTATTTATTTATTATTATAACAAAAATGTTTTATGAAAACTGAAACATATTTCCTGCTCACTATATATTCTCTCCCCCAACATCATGACTGCTTGCCCAACCTTACTGGATAATATAAAAATGCTTAATGGCTGACTGAGACTCAGCATTGAGGTATTATCAGACAGAGAAATGGGGAGAGAGAGAGAGAGAGAGAGAGAGAGAGAGAGAGAGAGAGAGAGAGAGAGAGAGAGAGAGAGAGAGAGAGAGAGCTATACAGCTGGGTAATAAACTTTATCATATGTGTTTTTATCTGCAGTAATGACTTCATGGCTGTTTATGTGCTGCCGTTACAGGAAAAGACAAAATGGTGGAACTTCCATTAAGGCTTAAAGCCACAAACTGACATTTTATATAAACTCTGTGCCTTGCCATGCATGTGCATTAAATTAAAATGAACAATCAAAAATCTGCCACAAGAATATACCTCTACAGTATAATATATACATCACTCAAATTATTATTTGACAGCAAATATTGTACAACAAACTGTAGGATATGTATGTGTGATTAAAGGAACATGTTGTATAACTGAGCAACAATCTGCAGGACATGGATCTTTCAATTTGAAGACTGATAGGTGCTATACTCTGCATGTACTGGTGTTAATCCTCGCATCACCGATAGATGTCGCTGCTGACAGTGGTACCCAAGCTGTGAGTCAGTTTGTCTGTCCGTTTGTAGCGCTGGCAGGGATGGATGGGGTGGATGGGTATTGTGAAGAGAGAGAGAGAGAGAGAGAGAGAGAGAGAGAGAGAGAGAGAGAGCATCCCTGATTCTTGCCTCTCTGCCTGCCGTCTCCTGTGCGCAGTGCACTGCCCCTGCCGCTCCTTCCTCGTGCAGTTCCCGGCTGCCTGCTCTCGACCGTTTGGCGGATGATCGGCGGTCCAAACTCCCACCGTGTGGCGACGACGCGCATTTTATCGGACAAATATTCTCAAAGGTGGAATAAGTGACTACCAGTTTTACATGGTTTGAAATCCAGGGTCGGCAGATTCGACGGGGAGTCAAGAGGAAAGAGGAGAATTTACAGTAAGCTATTTTATCGTAATGCCATTCCAAATGCTCTCTGACCCAACAGTTGCCGTTCGGCGGCTTCTGTTGGGCTTATATCTGCATTTTGACCGAGTGTGAAGCTGTGTGATGGTTTGCTTTTATTCCTAGTTTGTCATGCCTGCCAGATGTTTTCAGAGGCTGGGAGTTTGTGTGTGTGTGTGTGTGTGTGTGTGTGTGTGTGTGTGTGTGTGTGTGTGTGTGTGCGTGCGTGCGTGCGCGTGCGTGTGTATAGCGGGCTCATTGTGCGCTAAAGGGCTGTGGTGGGGCTTGCATTGATTGTTGACTGAAAATGGAAAACCATTTCAGATGGATTCGCCATCCCGAGAGCCGACGGTTGGGGGCGGATGCGAAAAACCAATTACAGTAGCCTAGGCTACTCCTCGATAGACGTATTTCAGCTACTATGCCGATGGTCGACAGTGGGTCATGGTCGAGCCTCTTTGTATTGTGTTTGTAGGGCAATGCTCGGACGAATCGATGGCCAGCGCCAATAACATGTTTATTTATTTGAACGATTTTGTGTTATAATTAGGTTAATGAATGGAGAAAACAGTGTTCTCTACTATCAATGTGTAGGCCTGTAGGGCCTATCACTAGAAGACCGCACGCGTCCTGTTTTATACTGTCTGTAATTAACTCCCATTCATCAAATTGGTTTGCATAGCAAACCGCGCAATTAGTGTGTTCTTGTGCAGCACTAGCAAGCATGCACGTCGCAGGAGCGTGCGTGCATCATGTTTTTGCTCATGTTAATATGCGATTCCGCTCTGTGACCTAGCAGCACTTGGCTTCTTAGATTAGGCTATGCTTAGTGAATTAGCTATAATAGACATCCTCACGGTCCTGTGTGGTGGTTACAGGCTGGTTCTCACGATGAAGTAGGCTACATCCGAGTGTGGCGTTAAAGGCGATATTTGTAAATGAGAAACTGTCAAGATGGAGTGGCTCCCTAGCCTATTAACAAGTTTAAATTGATGGATTCACTGGATGTTGATTAGGCCTGTAGATTTTCTCTTTTCTGAAAGGGAATGTTTTGATTTAGTTGCTCCTTTCACGGCCACTCACGTCATGGAGTCTGTCATGCTTTTCTCTCTCTGCTATAAAAGTATCACAGTCACTACTACTATATTTGCCAGGGTTGTTTTTTCCTGAGGGGAGGAAAAGAAAAAACATCAGCCCAAAATGAAGCCGTGTGGATCCATGTTAGCGGTGTTTCCATGTTCACAACCAGTAAGGCAGAAGATAGAAGATTAAGGCATTATTTTCTATCTGCTTTTACCCTGCTGTCCCATGGGTAAACACTGACATCTGCCATTGAGCCAAAGGAGAATCCCATAACCCCTAATTAACACAGAGCCAAAACGGAACCAATGAAAAGAAGCCAGGATAGCCGCCAAGCTACAGGAAATAATTGTTCACACGGACATAAATGTTTCGTATCAGCCTGGCATCTCTCCTATGCCAAGGACACAATGACTGGAGGTGTCACACACATGAACAGGGTTTACTGTATGCAATATCACCCTTCTTTAAGAAGAACTACTTTCAGGCTATAGGCTACAAAGTGGAAGCATGTCATTGGACAAAACATACATGCTAGGTACATGTATGTTTTGAATAAGGTACCAGGTGATTACAGGTGCACAGCTCTGCTCGAAGTGACCATTAGGCTAAATACACATTACTCCTGTAAAAGATTAGAGCTTTCTATAGGTTTTCTGTATTGCATACTACCTTACTAATATAAGATTAACTAAATTAATATCAATAGACAATAGGCTAATATTGGGATAGTTACTATTGATTCACACTATGGTATAAGGGTACGAAAGTACTAGACCATAAGCTAAAATACTAACAACTTAATGCTAACAACGTTGAAACCCAAACCTCTTCACCACCTCATTCTTCTCAAGCAGTTCATCTAGCTAATTTCCGATACATCTGATGTTTCGGAAATTGTTTGTCTCAAAACCATTTCGCTAACCTGGTGAAATCATCCGTCCGATGTCACGACCTGATGAACTACTATGATAAGCTCGATGAGAGAGGGAGATAGAGAGCGAGCGTGATAGTGTGAAAGAGAGAGAGGCAGACAGACAGAGAGAGGTTGTCATTATATTCCAATCATGGCTGAAACGTCTGATTCATATCACAGGGTGTCTCCGCCTCTCCCCCTCTCTCTTCTCTCTTTCCTCTCTCTCTCTGTGACTCCGCCACAACACTCAGCGAGCAGATGGAGCAGATAGGAACTCATGTCAACAACCTATTTCTTACTTGAACAGCTAGGAGCACAAGTGCAAATAGTGGCGTGGGCAGGAGTTGACGAGTCACTGACATCAGCGGTGGAAGTCAGACACGCAAAGGGGTTGGCTGGGGCAAAGTCAGTTTTTTTTTACCAAGCAATTTATTTTCTGTGAAACTCCCATCCTCCCCCCACTTGGCTCGGTCAAATATTTATGGAGGTAAATAACAGCAGCACTTTGCCAGTGTTTCTGTGTCCATGGTGGCTTTCAATTTATCTCCACCCCCAAGAATATCAAAAGGAAACATATTTTTCACATATACTGTACTTAATTACAATGTATGTGATAATACACATTAAAAGGCCATTTAACTAGAAATACAAATAATGGTGTCAATAGGTATAGTAAGTAATTCTAGAGAAAGCTTGTTGATATTTGAACTCTATCAAAATAAAAACACCTCCCCGTTCAATGCAATAACTTCAGAAGATCCGCCTCTTACATTGGAAATGCATTGTGAAGGCTAGGATATTGTTGCTGTGTTGGTCTGCACCACATTGTTTGTTTTCAACATGCACAGAGAATGGTGAGATAGTGGACACCGAGGATATATTTAATGAATTTGACAAAAAGTGTATTAGCTTACAATTGCTTAATGTAACTGGATAAGATGCTTTTATTTTTATTTTTTAAATAGTCCACATTCAAGCATGTGGTATTATAATGTGTTGCTAGACAGCATGCTTCAGTAGGTGTGTGTGTGTTTTGTGTGTGTGTGTGTGTGGAGGGGGGGTAGACCTACATGAAAAGCAAAGCTGAATTGACACTTCTTGTCAGGCTGTCAGCGTAGATCAGTTTTCCTTTGAAGCCTTACATACAGTAGATACACATACACTGTTGTATGACTTTTGCCATGCTTCACAGCGAAAGGCGACTTGAAAAATGTGCTAGAGAAGGACATGGCTTGGAGGTTGTGACTCAGTGATTCAGTGTCACCGGGATATGCATTTGATAGGAAATCCATAAGTACCCTACATGTGAAAGATATAAGCCTAACAATATAAGAAGCAAGAATTGTGTGAGCATGTTTCCCTGGATATAAGTAGGGTTAGCGCTGAATCTTATGATTAAATACAGCATTTTATTACTGGCTGCAATTGAAATACCACAAAGGAAGAAACAGTCTGAGACGAGCCATCTGTCATCAAATCCTGTCCATGATTTCAGCGCTGTGCAGGATACTGTCTGTCAAGTTCCAGTCCCCCGTGTGATTCTCTGTGCCCACTGAGACGATTACCCTCCTTCTAATCCACCTCTCTGAATCCCATCACCCAATCAATGCCCCACGGAGCACGATGTTGCCAAGTCGCGGTTGCCAAGTAGCGGTTGCTGCGCCAACAGGGACTCGGGGCTGGTGTGATGTCAGCCACCTGTGCACTTTGGCAGTTGTCACTTCAACAAGACTGGCCCTTGTTAGTGATAACGAGTGAAACATTCCACAAAGATATGCTGTTGTAGTGAACAAAGTATAGTCATCCCAAGAGATGTATGTGTATGTGTCAGAGGTTTATTGTATTCGAGAGAGAACAGTTATGTATGGGAAGTATATGGGTAGTGTCAAACTCCAGCCACATATATTGACTGTAGAGAATATAGTTATTTCATGGCGACCCCAGGACCCCTAATTTCCTTTCCATCTCACTGTTTAAAAATGGAGTCAGCGAGTAAGCTTATGCACTTCACCTTTAACCTATGAACCTATGAATGTTGTATGGGGAGGTTTTATGAATGGTTTGGACCTATGAATACATTAGACCCTACACAGCATAGGTTCAAACCATCCTTCCGATTCTTAGGGGTGTATGACACATACCAATTGTTCCTTTAATGTTTGTATATTCACATATTTCTTGCAGAACATCTATCAAGCCTTTTCTCAACCATCCGGGACAAATAATTAGAAATGCATTATGAGATGGCTTTATAATATGGCTATAGAAAATCTGAGTATATACTGTATTTATATATTTATTATTATTATTTCTTTTTTTAAACCAAGGAATCCATTCCTAATAATAAATACAATCCAGGGCTACTTGCATGTACATTTAAGATAATCAATAGTGAATAGTCAATAGTGAATTTGCATTAAATTATTGATTATCTTAGATTGAAGATACAGACTGTGTGATTGTATTTTTTATTTTTGTTTTGTATGATAATTAGTAAAAAACTAAAGCTACCAAGATTCTCTGTGCTGTTTTCTGTAGCTTCAAATCATGTTCATCTCCTTTAAGCCTTCTGTGATTGCAGCAGTTTTAACCATGGAATTAAATTAGGGAATATTGACTGCTTGCTGGCTTGTTGATTAAAATATGGTGATCCACATTTCTTTAACGTTAAGGTATCATTGTGTGTCTGCTTTATTTCTGTCTTCAGATTTTTTGTTTCATAATGCAAATTTGAATAATTTCACCAAGTTACCATGACCCTGCTGTTGTGCAGAGCTTTCTGAACTGTAACATTGAGCTTTACGTCACCATGTTGAGTGGTTATCCTCAGTATGCATACATGTGTGTGTACTGTATGTGATGTCAGTGGACTCCAGCCATTGTCTGACCCTTAATGCCTTCCTGCTGCTCAAACCCACGCAGCATCCTGATCCAGCCTGGGATCTCCTCTTTATCCCAAAGCTCTACTCAGCACTTTGCTGTCCCAGTACAACAGAGGTGGAAAGGAACCATTTAGGAAACCAAACCGCAATATTTAGACTTAGAGCTGACTGCCAGCTCCATGTCTCTCTTTACTGGAGCAATGCTAAATGGACTGAAAAATACTAGCAATATGCTAGGGACCAGATCCACATCTTTGTAGAAAGTATGTAGTTACAAGTACAAATCTGCTAACTTAAATTGTCTATGTAATATTATTATTTATGGGTACTATCTGTAAGCCCTACTATGAACTAATCCAAGCCATTTAGTTACTGTCATTACAATATAAAAAGCATCAATGCATGCTTTTTAAACCTCTTTTGGTGGGCATTGTCATATAGCATTCATAATACGAAGAGTTCAGATGCATAAAACCCTTTATGTCCATCTGACAAAAGGTAGCAATTATCAATTTAGAACAGCAATATTTATTATGTTTCTATATTTGGGTTAATTAATTTCACCGTTATTGCAATGACAACGTGTTTTGTCACTGAATAAAAAGTAATATCTTCCAAAAATGTTAATAATTATTTAAATATTGCCAATTTATAAACAAGACAGTCAGATGGATTTAGAGTTTTTTGCATCTGAACTCTTCCTTAGCAAAACAGCATCTGATTTCAAATGTATGTAATATACTTGTGTAAAGATCAAATAGAAGAAGATATGTAGCCTTGTGAAGTCTGGGAATGTGTCTTTGTATTACACACTGCTTGAAAGCAGAGCTGTAGAGTGATTCATATTGAAAGCACAGTGCTCATCCAGGCACATGTACACAGGTACAGGGACCCTTTTTTTGCATCTTTGTACCACTTCAGATTACACCCCGTCCCTTTAAATGTGACATTATGATATGATTCTAGAAAGCTACGCTGCCGTCCAAAGGCTAACCGCAGCAGCAGCAGCTAATGTATCTGGTCAAAATTGAGTTATTATTACTAAAAATTAACTTTCTCGATAACCGCATTATCTTGTGAATACGTTTCAGAGTTACATTTTGTTTTGTTTTTGAGAATATATTAAAAGGGCAGAAACTACTAAATTGATCCGTTAAAACAACTTTGAAGCCATTTTTCTCAGTTTGACTGTTTCTGTAGTTACTGCACTAAGGCGTTGTATGGCAGTACGGGCCAGGCTATGTTGAGCGTAGTATCAGCCTCTTCTGTCCATTAGCTCTACGTCACATAAGCAACTCTGTGCTGAGTTTCTGATGCATGGCCCCAGTAAGCTCGACAGCACTGTCTGAAATTGAGAAGTAGATTTTCTGAAAGTCTGTAGATGTAATTCTGGTGCAATGCAAGTGCAGTAGCTGCTTTATTTACTTATTTCAGTTTCAGTACATTTATTTTAAGCACTAACAGTAGCCTATTTATCTAACAGAACAAACCTGAAAACAGCCAGTCGTGTTGGTAAGTTTCTCAACAAATTCATCTGTATAAATGTATAGACTGTCATTCAGTGGTTGTCGTGCATGTCAATCAAAATACCTTTCCTGTCAAGTAGGCGGATCTTGACGCAGTTAGCCAACGTTGTGTCCCAGGCTTTACATAAGTAAAGGCGGGCTCTGCGAGACTATGTTGAGCGTAGTCCCAGCCTATTCTTAGCACTATGTCACATAAGCAACTCTGTGCAACTCTGTGCTGAATGTCTGACGCATACCTACTGTAAACTTAACGGCACTTTTTCAGGAAGTGAAGTTGTAGATTTTTAAGACCTGCACACTTGCAGACTTGTGTCATTTATTTGTTAAATTTCCCAACAAATTCCTCAGTTTAAGATTAACGTTTGATTTGGTCATTGAGTTACGTACAGTATAATAGTCGTAGTAGGCGACTCGTGACACAGTTAGACAGCGGTGTGTCTCAGTAAGTCTATGTTGAGCTTGGCATCAGATACAAGATAGCATCCACAGCAACAGCTTTGTTTACTCATTCTCCAGGCTATACCCAAATGTTTTCTGGTAACAATATGGCTGAGCGGCTTAAAGAGTCTCTTAGGAGCAGCTCGTCAAGTTTGACTAACCATACAGTCTCAGCCTTTTAATGATCAACCCCATAAAATAGCTAAATAGCTTTCTGTGTAGTGTCCTGCAAGTGAATTGGCATTTGAATACTGAAGTGTACTGCGTAAAATACTTCCCAAAATCCTGTCTTATTGAGTATTTAGGGGAGTACCGTGTGTTGTCATTTATTCTTTCTACACAGTCAGAGTTTATTGTTAGGAAATTAGCTATTTAATTAACAATTTTATGAAATCCCAACTGTTATTGATATCCCATTGAAGTGCTTGTCTGCCAGGGTCGTGATTCAATAATTTTCCACAAGCGGTGCTTGTGGCCGGTAAACAGTAATCTGTAGGCCGGTAAACAGTAATCTGTATGCAGAAACAGGTTTCTGCAATCAGAATCTGTAGGTAGCAACATAAGATATTGGTACCGGATACATCCTGGTTTACATCTTTTGTATTCCGAGTAGTATTGACCAATCATGTCCATCTGGAGAACATAAGAGATGAAAATGAATGGCAAATGCAATCTTGGAATAAAGCGGTTATGGTCTACGATGATTTTGCTATTTAATTCATCTGATTAGCCAAACTCATTTTCATTCACACGTCTTAAGTAAAATCAATCTGTAAACAATGACCAGCGGATGGAAGATAAAGTCTTGGCTATGGCCAGGATATCCCCTGGCTACTCCGTAACCATGGAAATAAATCTACAATATTGGATCTTTCCCCCAGAGGCTTCATCGCCATCAGACGATGTAGCCGACGGGTTCCGAGATTGGGTAAACAGTGGTTTACCCTTATGTCTATACTGTAGTTTGTAAGTGGGGCATTATTGGGAATCATTTGGGCCAACAAAGGAGACTCCATTCTGTTTATTATCCATCAAATGCCCACCTGCTCTTAAAGAGGCTTGTTGGAAAGCTAGAAGATTACTGTGATTTGTAGAAAAAAATTGACTAAACATTAGGCTTTCTAAGGTGTTCTAATCTTTAATGTGTGCGTAGTTTGTACGACAGACCACACTGTTTGCATTGGCAAAACTCTATAACTGTTTAACATGGAACCTGGAACTGTCCTAATATGGTTTGCACATAATGTTATTTTTCATCCATTAATTTAAGTTTATCTGGGATGTAATGATATTGACATATTTAATTAGTTTGATATTGAAAATAAAACATGGGTTATTACACACGGCAAATACAATGAGATGGAAATGGGCAATGTTTTTACTATTTATTAACTGTCGTCTACCTTGGACCTACGCTGGCTTGTTGGAGCTGTGAGCTAGCTGGAAGAAATTGTTTAATTTCAGTTGTCAAGTTAAAAATGTCACACAAAGCCTTTGTATGGAGCAGGTTGGCAAACCACAAAGTGTTTCCGAGCACAGCTTAAAGAAGGTTGCTGCTTTTGTAGACCATTTCACTGCGCCTAATGAAGGGATTTGTCAAGTTGAGCTACGCAAAGCACTGATGACTGCAGGCATCTGCACTGCTTCTTGGAGGAGGGTCAATTCCTCTGAGACCTTTTTACTCAGCTGGCTAATATCCTTCATGGTTTCTAATAGTTTACTTAGATCAAGCTCTCATGAATTAAATGTTATGTCAGTGTAGACCTATTGCTTTGTTTTCCAAGGGATGAAGTGCAGTTCTCTGATCAAACTTCACTTTATCACCATCCATTGTCTTTTATTTATTTATTTATTTATTTATATCTATTATGGTCTATCTATTATGCATAATGAACATACAGTACCGTGTATGTTTTGATCCAGTAGATGTTTTAGTGGAGTGCTTAATCGTCTTGTATTGAAGGAAACAATGTGTCTGTACCCAGTAAATCAGTGATTGTACTTCCAGGCCTGCAATTCTGAAAGGAGTATGTATTCCTTTGTTTCTGGGTTTGTATACACTGAGCATTATGAGATCAGGGCCTTCATGACCCCATTGTATAGTGTACACAGTATACTGAGCGGCATTGTGAGTCAATGTTATTTTTCTTCCTGTAAACCAAGAGAAAGGCGGTTATTGAAGACAAAAAAAAAAACGTTGTCACCCCTCTCTCATTTGCCCTGCAGTTATTGGCCTACATACAAGGATTTAGCCACTGATTGTAAACACGACACAAAGTCTCTGGTATAAAAGCTGGAGAAGAAAGGCGGTGAAAGGGGATGTCTCAAGGTCAAGTGTGAAAGAGAGCAGAACGTTGGAGACGAGCATGTTGGTTAGATAGAAGAGATAGACTGAGGCAGGAGAAGAGCGTGGACATTAGGAAAGAGGAGAGAACGTGAGGAGGTGAGGAACGAGGAGGAAAGGAAATTCTGTGTACTGTATGTGGAGGCCATTCTTTATCAGTGACTCTGAGAGCCATTGACACATGAAATATGAGAGACAGCAGCACGGCTTGCTATTTATAGCACCGTTGGAGACAGAGAGGAAGAAAAAAGCGAGAGAGAGAGAGAGAGATAGAGAGAGAGAGAGAGAGAGAGAGAGACACACACACACACACACACACACACACAAAACATACTTCCGCCAGAGCTCGATCAATTTCTTTCATTTGCTAAAGACAAATTGCGTTTTATTTTTTAATCACATATGTCTTGCTTAAGGCGTGAGACAGTCCAATCAGTATCTGGGCATGTGCGCACGCTTCCTCTCGAGTTTGAAATCGGCAGGATTATGTGTGTATATTATGAACCGGTGCACTAAACAGATGGGAACAGTGCTTGCTGTGCTTTGTGTTTTTGTCGTGTTGTTGCTTCATTTTAAAGGCACATGTACTACAGGCCCTGGTTTCAGTCAAATGCAGTAATAATTGACCTAAAGTATAAGCATTAGTGCCGTCACATACAGCCATGCTTATGTCTCTACACTCTCGGGCTCTTTGACATGCAGGTTTTATTGTTGCTGTATTTATTATTAATAGATGTAGGCTATACTCTGGGCATTATACTTAAAGGCAGGATTAGTCGTTCTTGCTAACTTCGAGCTCCAATCAAAACGGTATTGCTCTACCGTCCTCCATATAGAAATGCATTGTGAATCAAAGCCTAGTAATACGGCTTTGTTTATATGAGCAGTGTTCGCCACTTTGCTTATGTTCCTATTTACAGAGCCAGGGCTGTGTAGAAGTATTGGGTTCTTTTTTCAACACACATAGAGAACGTTGAGCTAGCGAAATGTGAGGAGATATTTGTTGAATTTGACAAAAAGTGTGTTAGCTTACAATTAGCTTGCAATATGTGACTTTAACTTGATTTGCAGAATCCTACTAAACTGTGTAACCACAGTATTCTAGTTAGATCAGGTTAAAACTTGTTTTGTTTGGTTCAAACTCTGAACTCTGGGTGCTGGGTGTTTCACGCTCTTCTCTGCACCTCCTTACAGCCATACATATTTTTAAACAGTGTTTCAAACACGCCAGATGAGAAAAGGCAGACATTTTGAATTCTACGGTACTATTATACAACCTTTGCTACAGTGTTCATAATTCCTCCTCATTTTCATCAGACCCAGATCCATCCATTGGTGAGGAATATTTGCTGCAATTGTTTCCAAATATTAGTTTCTCATCATATGCTTTTAGGATTCACAGTGTGTGTCCTAAGGTGTCCCGAATATGTTGCTGTTCATCATGTACGCGGGTAGCCTACGTCCCTGTCCAACGTGGTGCTGAGACGCATGTTGATATTCCTCTTTGATGCTGCTGTTCGTAAGATATTTCTTGAGTGATGTCATTCCTTCAGAGAAAAGCCCTTCAAAGTCAGGCTGATGCATTATTTATTGCCCTACAGTAGATCTAGCTAGTGCGCTATTAGCTCTCGGTGGTGGAAATGGGCAATGTACGCTTTCAATGCAGAGAACTGCATAGGAAGCCTTGTTTTACTTTCCACAGTTAAATTTCTCCCTTGCTATGTTAAGAATGTAGGTATGTGTCAAATGCGTGTGCTACTGTAGAATATTGATAAATATAGACAATTTTTAGGAATAGCGAGACCTACAGTGCAGTATATTTAATATTTGTGCAGCAACACTAACTTACCACAATTTGGTCTACTAGTTATTTCAAGTGGAGCTGAAAGCTGAAAGCCTCAACCAAATTTAAAATATTAGCAAAAGGAAACATGCAAAATTAATTGTTTACACAATAAATATACAGTATATGTTTATTTGCCTGTAGTGTGTTATCACAATGTATTTCTAGTAAAATGATTCTGTTTTCTTTTTTATTTTTGTGCAAAGTGTTTTATGGTGCACAACATCTTATGTGTTCATTTTAATTAAGGCTCATTCTCGAGATTGTATATGGGAAAGAGGCATAAGGAAGTACAAAGAGAAGCCAATGGCAACCTTTAAAAATGTTAAGAGTGATACCCGTATATCTTGTCATATAAATGTCATACAAATCCTCAAGGGATAAAGATAGACCTTTGCCACAGTACCCACAGAGTTGCATTAGCAACTAAATAGTTTGCCATCTTTCCTGGCAAAACTCGATAGGGCCAAGTCAGGTGTGACAACTGAATCAGGTTCTAACTTTCACTTCTTACTGTAAGCTGGTTGTTTGCAAAACGCCTCAGCCATAGTAACTGCTCCTGTCATCGAGTGGGTAACATTCTTTTGGGCGTGGGAGGTTTGCCTGAACCCATCAAGATGTGATTCTTTGTTCTGTGTCTATCAGAGCCGATGTAAACCCTGTTATTATAGCGTACGGGGACTTCTCAAATCCCAGTCTTGCGTGTCTCAACCAAAAGGCTCCTTTTACAAGTATATATATATAGAATTCATGATGGTTGTTATATTTTTACATTGGTCTTGTTTGGTGTTTGGAGACAGAGATTTTTTATTTAACAAGGGCAACTTCATAATGAATATGGCTATCAACTCATTCAGTAAAAGACGGTTTGTTTATCTGTACTTTTAATTTAACAGCCTCTTCTAGGAACTTGTATCTTAAAGTAATGGCATGCTCCTTCATTTTTTTAAAAGTTATTTTTAAACAACTTTCAAAGGGAAAAATAGCATTATGTTATGTAAACATTATTTGTGTGTGTGCATTCTCCACAGAAATTGCATTTATGTGCTGTTTCATTGTAGTCCTATTAAATAAAACATTTCAATCTGCTTAGTGAAAACATTTCAACATTGGCTTTTACAGTAGTACCTTGTGGTTTTCAACTGTAGGTATAGTCTAGTTGCTACATTATCTGGTCTAGACATACCAAAGCATTGGCATAAGTCTGTGAATTGTGTTGAGACAAGAGCAACACAATTACTATAGGCTATAGTTTGCAAAATAGCCTACCGAAAGGGTCTTATAGAATAGGTGATAGAATAGAATACAATACAATACAATAGAATACAATAGAATGGAAGCTTATAGTTTCTATTTGTAAAGAACGCTTTGTGTTATTGTGTTAAATACACAATCAAGCTGAGCATGACTATTAGCATGCAGACACAGAACTGTCAAGCTAGGCAATTTTGGGTTTATAGTGTCTCCGTGTGGGTCTGTGTGCTTCTCCATAGCGAGGCATTAGCAGTGACCTGCAGTATGGGTCGAATGTGCTGCTTGCATTGTGTAAAGATGAAATACGATTAGAGCATGATGGAGAGCTAAAGACCCCAGCTGTCTCTCTCTCTCTCTCTCTCTCTCTCTCTCTCTCTCTCTCTCTCTCTCAGTCTCTCAGACACTGACAATCTTTATATTTCTCGTTTTGCATCTCTTGATTGAAGGGCCTCCGTTGTGTGTCCTGCTGTGACACCAGGTGACCAGCAGGGGTCACCCACAGCAGCGCAATGTAACACTCCCAGCCAATCACAGTGAAGCTTTATGGCCACAGGTCTATGAGTTGGTATACAGAGTCACAGCTGGCTGGAACTAGCTCTGTTTAGCAATGTATCATACAGTACTGTATACTTTGGGCCCAAAACAGGTTGCATGAAACGAAATACAGAGGTTCCTTGAAGCAGATATTACATTATACCCGTATTTTATTTAATATCTGTCTTTTCCCACTCAATGTGCATATTTACGTGTGTTTTGTTGGTGGCTAGATCTTTTCCTCAAATTATTGTACCGATAAGGTTAGGATTTGAGGTAAATCACATTGCCAAGTACTTTATACTGCACAAATGTCATTATATTATGAAATGGGCAATTTGCGTCGATACACATAGATTTGCAATCTATTGATCTGGAACACAGAAAATCAGGCCACACTGAGTCTGTGTCAAACACACGCTCCATAAATTGAGCAAGTGCTTAGTGCTGGAGATGCCTTCATCCTCACGGTGCCTCTTCCTGTCTCTATGTTCTCGTACATTCTGCCACCGTTCACTTACCCTTCCTTTCATCGCAGCAATTCAACCCCCCTCCTCATCGATACCTGTGTTTTTCACTGCGTCTTGACCAGTGACATGAAATGGGCCTTGCTCACTGGTCTTGTTGCCTCGAGTATGTTGCATAACACACACACACACACACACACATGCACATGCATGCACATACTCGTGCACGCACACGCGCGCACATGCACACACACGCACAGGCAAATACACGCGCACACACACGCACACACACAAACACTAAGCGATGTTGACACTGTAGTGCCAAGGTGTTTTCTGTTCTTCCATTTGTGGCTGTTCCCAACAGACTGATTCAGTGCAGAGGTGAAACTGGTTGAAGAACTCCTTCGCTGCTGTAGACGAGCATATTGTGTGTGTGTGTGTGTGCGTGTGTGTGTGTGTGCGTGTGTTGAATAAGCTCAAGACTGATATTTATTGGCAGATGTCCTCAGGTCAGATTAGACACCCAGAGGTCACTAGGGGTCCGTAGTCAAACAAATCTAGACCATCCGATTCAGACGTATACAGTAACAACAGTAAGCAATTTGTTATGGAAAGAAAATATATTTTCAAATATATATGTCATATCTTGTCATGATTTCCTGGTTAATTGAAATTATTTAATACAGTTAATATTCCACTTTGCTTGCAAACGGATAATTATGAATTATTAACAAAACAAAAAAAATGTATAATATACTGAATTACATACTTGTTCATATATTGCAATATATTGCATAATACATAAGGAATTGCTGCTTGTTATATATTGAAACACATATTACAACATATGAACTTATATATGTAAATAATGTTATATTTTATAATATACCTCATAATATACATTATGTAGATGTATATGGGAACATATATGTATTATATATTCCCATTTATATGGTTGCATGTATGCATTATATATTCATATTTATATGGGAACATGTGAACTATATATGTACATTCATATGGTAACATACTGTATATATGCTATATATTTACATATATACTGAAACATAAAGTATGTGCTACATACTGTACACATTAGAAAATCACTTGACACCTGTATATATTTCTAATTATATAAAAACATTTATTTAGTGTGTTTTTGCTTTCAAGGTGATGCAAAAGTAATTTCAGATTGTTCATTTGTATATAGCACATAGAATATAAAATGTAGGCATGAATCCAGTGGCATCTTGGCCGACCCAAGGTGCACCAGGGTTGGCTTAGGTTCCATAGAGGTCCCACCGATAGATTTTTGTGTTTTAGGTGGGGGATTTAAATATGTGAATACATGGATACTATTGGAGCTGAATTGGCTTTTGGTTCCTTTGAATTGCAGTTTGTTTGGTTGGTACGATCAACGTTTAGCCAGTCATTGTCTGAATCGGTCAATTTAGTGATTAGACACAGCCTACTGTACGCACACAGGCATACGCAAAAGCGCACGCACACACACACACATACGCATGCATGCGCTCACGCACGCACACACATGCACACATTCTTGCAGTGTGTATTTACAGGCCTTACCTACTCCTTAGTGGAATAGATTTTCTCATTCACATCAGTTGTCATTAAACTCCTGTCCTTTAAGATAAGTATATCATTAGATGTGAGTGTTCTCCCTTTTGTCATGATACCAAGTGCACATATTAAAACATTTGAATAGATTTACAGTATTTACAGCAATCATTTAATAATATACTGTTCATTGCTTATCTCACGGTTAGATATATTTTTCTTGTTATCCTCCCATCACCTTTGAACCTATCTTTCAAGACAATATTTAATCTCAATCAGATTGATTGAGGATTCATTTAGACATCATCATATCTGAGAGATTACAGATTCACCTTGCTCATTTGTATGGTGTCATATGTCATTATATGTGCCTGTTTTGTTTTTAATTAATTGTGTGCTTGCATATGTATCTACTGTACTGTATGTGTCGGGTATGTCTTGACTAAACACATTCCTTCCATTCTCCAAGGCATATTGGATGGGGGGGAGAGAGAGAGAGAGAGAGAGAGAAGTCTTGTTGCAGCCTCTAGAGAGACATCCATGCTGGCAGTGAGACTGGCACCACTAATTAAAACAGCACACTTAGATCACAGTGTAACGCTACTAATTGAATTCCGCTGTCAAGTCGGGTGTTTATTTTAGCCTTGCATGAAGTTTAAATTTAGGACAAATTGGCACACCACCTTAAGTATGGCTCGGTAAAAAAATATAAACATTGTGTGGAGTATTCTTTGAACACTGTAGAGTACACAAACCATGAAAGGGAGAGGGAGAGTGCTAGGAGTTATGTGATCAAGAGCTTGCGTTTGTTTTCCTAAAAATAAAGTTGACAAAAGTACTAAAAATATAAAAATATATATATATACTGTATATATATATTTTTTTTTATATAGTCTGCAACTATCCCTTGCCTTAAGCCTACTCATTCTCTAACATATTTACGGTTTTGAGGGCTGATTGCCTCCCATGGGGTTAAGTTTTCACTTTCTTGATAGATTTTTTGTTTTATTTACATATATAGTGCTGCATCAGTGGCATACTAGTTAAAATGTGATTTTGCCTTTGGTGTTGATTGAGATGCTGAGTACTAATGCTAACCCAATGTTTTTATATAGAGCTAGTCTGCATCTTTACAGATACATACTGTATGTTTGATTGTTCATGTGAACAATGGAAAGTCATTTAAAGGGGATTGATGTCAAGTCAAGTCAAGTCAATATTATTTATATAGCCCTTAATCACGTTGCAGTCTCAAAGGGCTGTACACATGTGTATATGCAAGGTGCACAACTGTTAGCAGAGATGCTAATATGTCTGTCACATCTGATTATCTGGCTGATTCTTATCTGACTGTCTCCGGAACAGATGCAAAGCTGACGGTATTTTGAAATGAATTACATGTATTACTGGTACTGTAAGCAACCATAGAATCTATTGTGATTGTCACAAATTCTAACATCAAGGAAATTAAGTCTGTGAAGGATTACTGTTTATTCCCCCTCTGGGTAGGTTCAGATGTGTACCTTCTTCTGCACCCATTAGAACAATGCCACAAATAACTGTTATAGCTCTGTAATACATTTACAGAGAACAATTAGAACGTATTACATTAGGTGTATGTGTGTGTGTGTGTGTGTCTGTTTGTGTACGCGTGTGTGTTTAGAGTAACTGTACTGTGTATCAATTATGTCTTCATAAAACTGATTCAAATAAAACACAACTGGGAATATAATAATGCAATAATAAAATAACCAATTTATCAAACTAATATTTCCTGAAATATAACCTGAATAAAAATATATAATTTTCCCATAGGCTACTGGTCATAGCCGTCCATAGAAACGGTTTAAAAGGGCAGGCAGTTTCAAAAGAATACTTGGCAGGTGATTGGACGAACCTGTGAACCAGGTTGTTGAATCTAAACTTGCAGAAGAAAAGTAGAGAGTGTAGCCATTGTTTTTTTTTCAAGTTGTTTTTAAGTCACCTTCGTCACACCGAAACTGTATTGGCAAGATTTACCGACCTGAAACACCACGATTTCGCGCGTTCCAAAACAGCGCAGTAGCAGTGTTCTGGCGTGGCTTAGCAATTGTCTCTCTTGTGTAACTGGCTTTGAGCTATAGTATTTAAATAATGAATTTTTCTTTATAAATAATGGATTTATATTGTGACCAATCACCTCATAATGGGTTCGGGCATGTTCACTGCTGTGACTATATAGCGATGACCTTCAAGGGAACAGAGTTTACAGTATGTCCATCTAGCAAGCTAATTATTTTATGTCAATCAAAAGGCTGTGCCTGTGTGCCTGTGCGTGTGTGTGTGCACGTGCATACAGTACTTGTCCGTGTACGTGCGTGTTTTTTTATGTCTCAGTTTGCGCCGCTAGAGCAGCTCGACTTTTCACCGACTCCGCCGACGGCCGATTAACCCATAACGTTCTGCAGAGTTCCCATCTTTCAGTGCCGCCAGAACATCCAGCATGTCACGTTCAGGAGAGAGCCAAGCACTTCTTACTCCTCCAAGTTGAAGTTGAAGTTTTTACAGCTATAGCTTATTTTTATAGACCTTAATCACAGCCACGGCCTCAGCGGGCTTCACAAGCCTGCATTTAACACAGGACCTGAATGACACCATCTATACTTACTGTAGGCCATCAAGTGGAGAAGGACCCCCCTCCCCACACTCCCGTCCACGACCCCTTCTGACCCCTGGAAATGGAAAGTGGGGGTGGGGATGTGGAAGTTCACAAAGACACAAAGCAGGTGTTTTGCTTTTAGCATCCAGGTAATAGTTGCTGAGTGAGTGAGGATAAGACTATAACCTGGAATAGCTGATGTTAATAGGTGCAGTGCAGTGCAGTGCAGTGCATATAGCGTTAGAGCTTTAATTGACTCACTCAATCACTGTGGTGATTGCTTGGACACTAATGGACAGAACTACCAAGCAGATTAAAGCAGTAAAAAGTGCATCATCTTTTGATTGACATTAAATAATTAGCTTGTCAGTAAGATGTTCTAAGCACAGATCTAGCACACACACACACACACACACGCACACACACACACACACACACACGCACACACACACACACACACACACACACACACACCACTTGGAGCTGGCTCCAAATATATTACTGTATTGAACTGCTTTAAGGCATAGTTCACCCTTTATATGATTTATAAAATGCCATATTTTAAAGTTTTGTTTGTTAATTAATTAAAACAAGCTCTATCAACATTTTGTCCTTCAAGTCACAGTATTTGGAGGATAACTTCGACATCACCATACAACTTTGTGTGTTTCAGCAGCAGGCTGAAACACAGACGTTGGTGTTAACATGTTGTTAATTTCAAAAGGGGGAATGGTGAGGACAGAGTCTAGACAAAGCCATGCGTGGTTAGCGATGCGAGGAGCCTCAAGTTTTAATGAGACAACCAGGGACCGCCTTTCAAATGCGCAGTGAACGCTAACTGTCCCAGAAGGAACAAGCTTGTGTTTCCTCCAACGTTCGGTGCAATCTACCAATGCTACATATTATACACACGTGTGACATGCGCACACACACACACACACACACACACACACAAACACCCTCGCAACCTGCTGTGAAAACCTATTGACCCACAACGGTCCAAATTTAATTATTCTTTCATTAACTGTGAGGTACTGAAAAAGAGAATAATTAGTGAGAAAACAACATCTTAAAAGTGATTGGAACCAATAGTCCAAGGCAATCTGTTCCTTAGGATAACATTGACCCTACCAGCAAATTAATCACTCAAACACGTGACACCTTGACCATAATGTGGCCATCTTAGAATCAGCATTAAGCTCAAGGTCACATGCACATTCATCTTCTTCACAACATCAGAGATGATCACTTCTAAAACATAATGGCATTAACCTTACACTGTTGCACATATCCAAGATTAGTTCCCAGAAATAAAGCCTTTAGGACTAATCTATACACTAATTCCCATGCTCTCGCTGGGCCTCTGTAACCTAGTTCTTATGGTTGATAAGTGAAAGCTGCTTTTGACACTGGTCGGTTATGTTTCGCTTACGGTCTGGCGATTCAACCTATATTTAGGAGCCGTCCAATCAAGCGTCCAAGTTTATCCATTGTCTTGCATCATTGGACTGAAATTTCCTTGCTTTGCTTTTCACATGAAACATGCTTTTAGAGTTGTAGGTCATACTTTTCTGCTTTGCACATTAGCTCACATGTTCATGCTTGAGAACAGTGTTGCATTACTATAGATTACATTTCAAAGTAGTACTGAGTGACCAGTTGATCATTGCTGTAGTTCTCACTTCTTAAAGCCATGCACAAAGATGGTCTGGTACAGTAGACCGTCCCTAGCAGAATCTATTTCAATACCACTAGAATTCAATTAAGTACAAATTATCTCAATAAGAGTACAGAATGTATGACATTCCTAATTGCAGTATACAGAATGTGTTACAGTAGTCTCACAAGATAGCCTGAATTACACAATTTCACACTATATCAGCTAACAGCTAATATCTTATGTGGTGCTTACTGGGGCCAAACAATGCAATCTGACCCCATGTGGATGTTTAGTATGTGAACATGATTTTATGATTTTAGTACATATAATAAGAAATTAACAAATAGACCCTAAAGACCCTATAACAAAACATGGGAGTGTGTCCCATGAGAGAGAGAGCCCACCCAGCTCTTAATTTCTAGTACAGTAGTAGATTTGTAGTTGTATGTATACTGGTTCAGTGACTCTACCAACCGCTAAGGTATAAAACGCTTTTGTGATGTTTCTGAGGAACTAAGAAAACTTCAACTTGTTTAACATGAATGTACACAACGGAAAATTAAACACTGTAATTAAACATTCTTGGCTAGTGTGTACCTTTCATGTGAAATCACAAACTCACTCCAGTGTGAACGCACCGCAGTGGATTTTGGAACTTGGGCCCGTGATTGCAGCACAGATATAATCACGGTCCCTTAATTGGGCTTTGTTATGTGAGTAAGTACAACTTATTTTGTGGGCTTGTGGGCTTGTATCATTACCGTTGGTATAGCTGCAATACGAGCAACACGGTCTCACCATGACACATACAGCATTTGCTGTGTTTGGTTCCACTTTATTAAATGCTCTAAATTAATACATGTACACAATCTATATATGCCATCGGCTAATGGGGACTATGGTTACTGTGACCTAGGACCTCATTTGTAAAGCAATCTTCCTTCTGCATCAAGGTTAAAAAAGTCACAACTTGCTTGTGACTTTATGTATCTGTATGGAAATTCTCACTCGTGCACATACAGTAGATTAAAACCAGTTGTGAACTAGACATCCCTAGGCCTTTTTCCCCTTTTTTTCCTTGCAAAAACATTCCCTTTCATTTGTAAGGTTTTATGCA